>JAEQML010083599.1:0-10422 GCA_016904865.1 Pissodes strobi | reverse complement strand
CGTTATCAGCTTCATTAGAGACGATGATTTGGATTGGACTAGTGTGAATTTACAATTTTAATATTATTTTGATTTATATTTATGCTCTCAAGATAAAACAGTAAAAACAAGTCGAGTGTTGTTTGCCTTAATGCAACATTATCAATAAAAATATTTTTCAGAATAATTATCTCTAAGTGCTCAAAATAATTTTGTTAAAATAATTATCTCGTCACATGTCAGTGACGTATCTATATAGGCAAGTTATTTACATTAATAACAATTATTATAGGCAGGTGTGTGAGCAATAATTTTTGTATGACGCGAACAGCAGATACTACGCTTAGGTGAAGGCCGAAGCAAGGTTGTAAATTTGGACCTTTCTTGGCTTCTCGTATGTTTCATCACTGTTTTATTACTTTCTCTATTTTTTTCTAATTACAGGATGTTTGAAAAGTAGAAATTTAAATAATAAAGATTTAGCAAAGGTGGAAGTAGAACAGGGACAGAAGGCAAAAAGGCCAATAGAGGGCAGTCAGCTTAACCTGGAGGTGAGAAACAGAACTGATAGCGATGTCTCAGTTACTGGTGAAATTCGTGACTATAAAAGAATGTACGAAATGATAAAGCATGAATATAGAAAGGTCCTGGAAGACTTCAAGAAAGCTGGTGAGGAACACGCTGAAGAAAGAAGAACCAGGGAATTGAGAAGAACGAACTCAAAGAAATAAGGGAGGAAATGAAGACCCTAAGAGCTATCCCAAGCGAGCCAACGAGTCAGTCGGGAGCTGATGAGAGAAGAGATGTTATGGATTGGCCCAGACTGGGTAGTGGAGAAGCCCCCCTAAGAGCGTAAAGCAAGTTGTCGCGGGCGTAGAAAGGGAAGAAATGACCTATGCCCAACATGTAAGGACGATTCCACCAATCAACCTCCAGGAGAACAGGAGATGGATAGACCTAAGAGACGAACAGAAGACAGCTGGTATTGATCTCGATTATGTCAAAAGGACGGAGAAGATATAAAAATCTACGTAAAAAGCGAAGACGCACATAGGAAAATGACCAAATTTCTGACTGATTCAGGAACTCCTTACTAATCGTATAAGTTGGAAGCTGAGAGAAAGCATCATGGTGTCCTAAGAGGTCTGGACAGTGATACCTCACTTGAATTCGTCGGTCTCGAACTAAGCGAGTTGGGATTCCAGGACCTGGAAGTCAGCAGGATGATGGACGTTAAAACCAAGCTGCCACTCCCTTTATTTACCATTAAAACTGCAAAGAAAGAGATATTTGATGTGGATGGATTATTCGATATGGTAATCAATAGTGCCTAAAAACAAACTCAGGAACTGCAGGAAACACGACTTGAGGCTGATTTAAGAATGTCATTTGCCTTGGGTACCCCCCCCCCCCAGGTACTTGATGTGGCGATTATCAAAAAAATTTAGGATCAACAGTTCTGACCATAACCCGGTATCGCTACAAATTGGAAAAGGGACTGCGATGAGTAGACAGTTTAAGAAAACAGTCACTAATTGGGTTGCATATAAGAGAAAGCTTAAAGAGGTAATCAAAGCAAAGAAAATTCAGTGCGAAAAACAGCTTGAACAAACGGTGTTAAATCTAGAGGAAAAAATGTCTGATGTCTACAAGGAATGTTCGGCCACTAAGCAAATACAGAAAGGCTTCCTGGAATCCCTACCTGCGGACCTGAAGAACACCATTAGAGATAATAGAAGAATAAGAAGAATGAAAATACTAAGAGGGAATTACCATACTAGAGATGCTCAAGGTATATAGAAGTGAAAGCTGGAAAACCAAACTGAGAAAACTAGGCACCAAGGTAAACACGGCGTGGGGATTAACAAAGGCACTAAGAAGAGAACCCGATACATGAAAGAAATGGACTGGCATATCTAAATAGAGATAAAGCCGAAGCATATACTGAGTGTCTTGAGTCAACTAATGGGAGCTGACATTGATAAAGAGGAAAACATTGAGGATGATGTTGAATATACAATCGCTAGACTAAATGAACTGGAGGATAATGGTAAAGTAAAAGATTTTGTTTCCCCTGATGAGACTGGCAACATCCTAAAACATCAGCTTACTAAAAAGGCTCCTGGAGGTGACTACATTACCAACAAAATGTTAAAAGAAATTCCAAAAGTTGGTCGAGTTTGTATAACTAACATAACAAATGCAATACTGAAGCTAAACTATTTCCCTAAAGCCTGGAAACACTCTATAATTTTCGTGATCGGGAGAAAAGGAAAGAATCTCAAATTCCCGGAAAGTTACAGACCGATCAGCCACCTCGAAAGTGGTTGAAAGAGCGATAAAAAGGAGAATATCAAAGGCAATTGGAATCATGCCTGCTGCTCAGTTCGGTTTTAGAGCCGGGCATTCTTCAGAGCAGCATGTTCTTCGCTTCCCCAAATACGTTGTAGAAGGCTTTAACTGAAAACAGGCGACCGGAGGTGTGTTTATTGACATCGAAAAAGCTTTCGATAAGATTTGGCACGATGGTCTTATAAGCAAGACGATCAAGATGGGTTTCCCACTGAAGACTTGCAGATTAATAAAAAGCTATTTGAAAGAACGTATACCTTCCAGGTGAGAGTGGGACACGACTTGTCAAACATCAGAGCAAAAGCGCACAAGGATCTGTGCTAGGACCAATTTTTTATAACATATATACTAGCGACGTACCTAGCACCAACAGGGGTATTATTGGCCTTTACGCGGATGATATGGCCTTTCTTTTTAGACATAGAGATCCTCAGGTAATTAATTAGTGATGTTCTGCAAAATGGGATTGATGTGTACCTTGATTGGACAATTAGGAATAAAATCAAAGTGAATGAGGCCAAGACAAAGCATCCTCTTTCAAAAGAGGAGGCTACATGCTGGTAGGAGAATAATAGCAAATAATGTCTCCATTCCTTGGGAAAAGGAAGTTAAATACTTAGGAGCTGTTCTAGATCAGAGAATATGCTGGCATTGCCACGTTGAAGAAATAAGGCTTAAGGCAAAGAGAGCTTATAACCTACTATACCCCATTATATGGATTTAGCAGCCAAGTTAACAATAAAAGATGATCATTAGATCACAAATCACCTATCGCTCATGCGTTTCGGCTGGATCGGTTAGCAACTCAAACCTGAAGAAGCTCACATCACTTGAAAATCAAGCCCTTCGTAAAGCGGTCAAAAATAAAGCGATAAAGTAAACATAACAACCCATGTAAATATTTAACTGAGGCGAGGGAATTTTGTAATTACGATAAGACCCAAGGAAATATTAATAAGAGAGCTGGAATAATCCCCCCCGCCCCTCCATTCCTTACCTCCTCTTTCCCTAAAGATTAGAATAATGAGGACTATACTAGTGAGGAGCCCTAAATAAAGGGCAGTGAGGTGTGAAACTACAAGAGGCAAAGGTTATACAGGGTAATCCGTAAATTTTTACAAATAAAATCCTGTTTTTTCGTAATATTTCGGTACAGAAAAATCGTACAATTTTTTAAATGACCAAATCGAACTACCCGCACCTAAATACCCCTTTCGAAAGTACCCACGTCAAAATTTAAATTTTTTGAAAAATATTTTTGAAATATGTTTTTTTCGATTTAGATATATGAGGTTATTGTAAAAGTTGCCGAAACTACAATAAATAACATTCATAAGCCTCCCGCAAAGCAGTGGCCCCCAACAAGTCCTCCAAACCCTTGACCATCCAGCCATATATGTCGGAGATCTAAATAGCCACCACGAACTCTGGAAGTATAGGAAATCCAACCAAAACGGAGAAGACCTGGTGAAGTGGGGACCCTGAAGATAAATGTACATTTAAATCAGCATCGTGAGGAACCGAAACCTGCCCTGCCATATGCTTCGTCTCAACTGATAGGAATGGCCAACCCCTGCCAGCATCTCGTACGGTCCTTGATGATTTGCCGCACTCCCAACATCGACCTGTGATCATAACTGGGGTTTAACATCCCGCTGATATCTTCATACCCCCGTCGTAGATGGAACTTCGGGAAAGTCAACTGGTCTAAGTTTAAAGAAAACCTCGATAAATGCTTGGGATGGATAGAGCCTCAGTACCAGAACTACGAAAGATTAGTTGGTGCGTCAATAGGTGCAGCTATAAAGCCAGTATCCCTAGAGGGTTCAGCCGAAAATACATCCCAGGATGGAGCCAAAACTGCGCTATACACAAGCAGGGAAATCGGGGATGAACTGTTGCTGTTGCATAGTTTGAATGCAGCCAGACGAGCTAAATGGACAAAGACTGTTGAGCAATTGGATTTTACAAGATCTAGCCGTCAAGCAGTGTCATTACTGCGAAAACTGGATGGTGGGAGCAAAAGCTTACGTGTATCTAGCTCCATCTCACCAAAAGTGATTGCAGCTCGTATCACTAAAACATCTAGAGCCCCAAGAGATCGAGATCACACTATTAAAGTTAAAAAGGAGGCTTACAGAACTCAAACAGGCATCCGAAGATAACACGCTATACAGCCAACTCTTCATGGCACTGAAAGACGTGAAATGGAAAAGCCCCAGACCCTGATGCAGTGGCGGATTTGCAGTCTCGGCCGCCCTAGGCACCAAGCTATCAGCCGCCCCTTACTTTACTGGCCTAGGTACGTAATATACTATTTTTGATACGATTGGGGCCGCCCCTAAATCTGGCCGCCCTAGGCCCGGGCCTACTGGGCCTTAGGGTAAATCCGCCACTGCCCTGATGGTATATTCTCTACTGCGGAAGTTATGCTAAAGGGTGGCTAGCAAGATTATTCACCGATATACTACAAAGAGGAAACATGCCTCACCTCCTAAAAAGGGCAAAATCGTCGCCTTACTAAAACCTGGCAAACCTAGCAATGATCCTCAGAGCTACCGCCCTATAGCCCTGTTTAGTATGATCTACAAGCTCCTCGAAAGGCTTATTATATAAAAGGATTAGTCAAACCATTCTTGAAAACGTCCCAGTAGAGAGAGCTAAGTCTCTCTCTCTCTCTCTCTCTCTCTCTAGATATTTTGAAATGATCAATTATTGCTATATTTTTACCGCTACATCGTATTAATTAAGCTTTACTTTAATTTGAATTTTTTTAATTCGTTTTATTCGCATTTTAATGTTTTTGATAACATTTATTATTGTTTCAATATTTTTTGGTTTTAATTCCGTTTCTTCACTTAACTTGGGCTGATTATGACTGCTAAGAGACGCTTAACGTGTTGTTCTTTCATTGATTTTTATTTTATTTATTATTTTATTTATATGTGTTTTATAATGTTTTTATTTGTATTCTCTCTAGATATTTTTGAATAATCGATTATTGCTGTATTTTATATTTTCTGTTTTTGCATAAAATTAATTAGCTGTTCTTTATTTTTTTAATGTTTCATTTATTTTCTTCATCGTACTTCAAGCTGAATAAATAATGACTGCTAAGAAATATTTAATGTGTTGTTCTTTTATCGATTTTTATTTTGTTTATTAGTATCTTATATGGATTTTTTATTTTATTTTTATTTTAATTTTTTTTTCTTCTTTGTATGCGTTTTTTTTATTTTTTTCTTATTTGTATGCTCTCTTTAGATATTTTTAAATGATCAATTATTGCTTTATTTTATGTTTTTTAAATTTACATAAAATTAATTAGCTCTACTTTATTCTTTTTAATGTTTCATTCCTTTTCATCTTACTTGAACTTCAAGCAGAATAGATAATGATTGCTAAGGGACACTTAACATGTCGATTTTATTTATTACTATTTCATTTATGTGTTTTTTCGTTTATTATTGCTATATTTTTTATATTTTACTTTTACATATTATTAATTAGCTTTACTTTAATTTTGTTTTTTTTAATGTTTATTTTTATTTGCATTTTTACTATCTAATAATATTTTTGTTAATTAGGTGTCGTGCTAGAGCTAGCTCTTAATTGGATTATTACTACTGTATAACTTGTTGCATACCTGATCCATCCATATGCTAAGAATCAGAACTAAATATTCGCTTTTTAAATATGTAAATAAGCAAGAGTGATGTTGTGGAGAAACCTTATAAAAGGTATTAAACAATTTATTAACACATATTGGTGGTTCCAATGCGAAAGTACATCCACACCGCGGTCCGCTTATGGATCTTAATTAAGCCAATAGGAATTCACAAAAGTGACAGTTAATGGGCGGAGCTAGATGCAATTTATGAATTTTGAAAAATGGAAAAACAAAGCCTATAATTTTTTCTGCTAGATTAGAACTGATTTTGGGCAAGTTTTGGGTTAATTTGGGTTAGTGTTAGTTAGGCAACATCATTTTCAAAATGTCTTCTAATACAGTGTTTCGCGTAGATTCTCGTCAAGTAATCAGCTTAAAAATTAAGAGCTTCATTTTTTTAACTTAGAATCGATGTTTTTATATTTTCCGTGAAAAAAAAACATTTTCCTGACATTTTCGAAACAGAGAGGCATTTAGGGAGTATTTATTCCATAAAGTCCCGATCAAACTGCTTTGGTTTTTCCGATCCTTGCGTATAAAATAAAAGTTAATTTCGGATATCTCAAATTTTGTTCAGTTTATTTTAATAATGATTTATAGTGGTTGCCATGGCAACGTTCTTCGAAAAATACGACCAATATAAAATGGTCAGAAATTGAATGCGCCAGTCCCAGTTCATATCAAACACAATAATTATTGTCTCTTTTTTCCTTTTATGTTAATCATTCCTGCAAGAGTTTTCAAGTTGGCCGACGGTGATGTGTCGGAAATTTTAGGCTCTCCTAAAAAGTGTTTTATATGTTCTAAAATAGTCAATAGTTTAATTAATTGTGTGAAATGTGATAGGGTGTTTCATAGGACCAAACCGGAGCTGCACGGACCAAGTTCTTGTGCATCTAGTTATATTGAGGCCGCCTTCCAAAAAAAAAAAAAAAACATAGGTAGTGTTTGTCGACTTAACTGCAGCATACGACACTGTATGGATACAAGGACTAATCTTTAAATTCCTCCACATCATACCCTGTCTAAAAACAGCTAATCTCATAGATCAAATAAATGCTCAATAACAGACCTTTTCAAGCTACTTTGGGCAACAACCAAAGCAGGCAAATGAAGCTCAATAACATTAACAAAATATATACAGGGTGGTAAAAAAATAATTTTTATAAATTTTTTTTTTGATTTTTGCTGATATTTCGTTTAGTTATACAGAAAATTACTGAAACAAACTCTATAAACTTCTTTAGTTCTAATTAATCCCCTATAGTTTTTGACGTAAAATGATGGAGTTTTTTGAAAAAATATACGTATAATCTTGAATTTTGAGGTACTTAATAATTGAATCGAATTTTTTTTTTAAATAAAAACATATCAGATGAAAATTTGGGTTGCCTTGACACTTTGAACACTCTGTATATCAAAATCATGATATTTGCTCTTAATAAGAAAACAACAAAAATAATTATTATAATTAATTATTGGGTTAGTTTGGGTTAATTATATCGGGAATGTTGATTTTTAGTGCCATTTATTACCATTTTTTTGGTGTAAAATTTTTAATTCAATTTTTAGTTTAACTTTTAAATTGTATTGCTTTATCTGATTTATATGTTGTTATATGTTTGTGTTTTTAGGTTATTGATTTTATGTTTAATTTTTATTTGACTTCTTGCAATTATTTATTTTCTGTTTTTTGTTTCATGTGAAATACATTGAAAAGATATTACTTCATTGGATCATGTATATGCTTTGTTAACAAAATATATTTTGATTAATACAAATATGTAGTTTTCGATTTGTTTTTTTTTGGGAACTGATTTTGCAATTTCAAAATTTTTCAAAATTTTAATTAAGGTAATTTTACAAACTATCAAATATGCATAATATAAAGACTTTTTTTTACTCACCGGTTCCTTCCTCTTTTCGTTTTATTCGTCGTAGTACCTCACTTCACGCATCCTGAATCTGAACTGATATAATATCAGGAAATGTTTTCTAAATTTTTGGAACAATCGAGGTACCTACATACTTTCATCGATCGATATGACGTATGGTTACTCAATGCGGTAAATATTTTTGTGAAACCAATCTTTTTAATCTCTTATCAGCTCACTGACATAATGCTTATTCAAATTTGGTATTATTTAATTAGCTGCTTTCCAGGACCGAAACCAGACAACATTTTTGCTGGCCTTTAGTAATCGGATTGCGTTGCCAGATTTACTGATTTGTTCTAGGATCTATAGATACTGATTCGAGAAATAATTCGATGGAACTTACAACATGCTTTATAAACAATTGAAAATTAAAACCATGAAGCCTTAAAAGATACTGAAAATGAAAATGGGATAAGCGACGTTGCCACATTTGTCAGTTGTGCACGAATTACATTTTTCATTTTAAACTTAAAACGATCTGCAAGGTGACACGATAGAAGTGAAAGGACTCTTGTTTCGGTACCGTACGGAGCAAGACCTGTTAAAGATTTCACAGGTAAATTGAGATCTGCGAGCTTCTAAACTCTCGAATTTCCGGTATTTAACAGCATATTTAGCTAGTTTACTATTGTTACTTCTGTACTGATACAGAGTAGCAATTAGGGTCGTTGCACCACCGAATTTTTTAGCATTTCCGGGGCGGAACCCGGAACAAACCTTGAAATGATGTCTTGCGAGACTGACGACGACGTCTCAGTCATATCTACTGACTCAGATTCAGGGAATACCCTAAATGAGTCCCGTATACAATTTTATATGGCAAAACTGAGAAAACACCCTAAATGCGGCTTGTGTATTGGAAGTATACCGCTGCTAACGAGCGCAAATACGGGTTCAAAACTCGACTTCAAGACGGCAATTGACACGATCAAAACCCACCTAACAAGAGACCATAAGGCCGTTTTCAAAAGGCCGGCTACGGTGCAGCCCAGAATCGATTGTGGACTCAAAAAACCCGCAATCAAAGACAATGCCAAACTTACAGGCTCTGATACGTCCCCAAATACTAAGAAACAAAAGTTAGGGAACGCGACGCCAAGCGAGCCACCTAAAGAAATAGAACAAAAAAGGGACATGCAAAACACTATCACAGATAAAGTGCTTAGCGACAACGATTCGGCCGTGCTTGTGCAGTTCGAATCTGCGCACCTTCAAACAGAGGAGCTCGATAAGGTACCTTTCAAGACGCCCTACAAGACGATCCCCTTTAAGAAAGGCATTCGTACGGTACATCTAGATGTAGGGGGTGAACCTGTACCCACCAGAAACAGATTCGAGGCTTTAACAGACTCGGAACCGGACGATAACGATGACAGAAGTAGCGTAACTTCTTCGCAAGCCTCCACCGCACGTAAAGTGCACAAAAAGACAAAAAACAACCCTGTAAAGCCCCCCAAAACTACACCGAAAGCCCCTCAAAAGAAGAAACCGTCCCAACCCCCGCCTATCGTGATCAAAGGCGGTGCACAGGACCACAAGGTAATTAGACAGACCTTACACGATATGCATGTAGTAGATTACAACTTAAAGTACACTAAAAATTCGGTGATTATCTACTGCACGCAGAATAAGGATTGGGCGAACTTAAAACGATTATTCGAACGTGAAAGCATTAAGTTTCACTCTTATGCGGAAGCAAATCAGAAAACTCAAGCGTTTGTATTAAGAGGGCTAGACGGTGGCTTCAAGACGGAAGAAATTTGCAACTTACTCGCCGAAGAATACGGCCTTACGGTCAAAGCAGCGTACGAGATGAAAAAGACTCGTGTTCCACTGTATCTAGTAGTGGTAGATGCTACAATCACTTTACGCAAACTAAACCAGGATTGTAGGCTCCTTTCCCATGTGCGCATTTCATGGGAAAATCGCCGAGCTACGAAAACAGTCATGCAGTGCAAGAGATGCCAAGGACACGGGCACTCAATGACGTACTGTCAAAGGAAATGGGCTTGCTCTAAGTGTGCAGGTCCACATCAAATCACTGAGTGCACTAGCAGCATTGTGAAATGTGCAAACTGCTACTGCGAACACAGGGCCATAAGCGTATTATGCCCTGTGTATCTTTTTAAGATACAACAAACACAGCCTACCAACGCCCAGACAAATCAGGAATACAGGCCTGCACCTCCCCCCAGCAACCCTGCGTGGCAAGGGAACAAAGAATCCAGTACGACAGAAGAAGCTGCAAGGAAATTCCAACAGCAATTTCCCGCCCTCCGGAAAAGAGGACAGACCCAACAAAGCGCTCCTAAAAATACACAGGTTAGTCTTAATCAGGGTCAAGTTGATGCTAATAAAAACGTAAATATTAATCCTCAAATAAAGCCTCAAACATTAGATACAAATCACATTATAAATAACATGAATAATTTGCAAAGTGCCGTAAACCGTATAAACAGCCTCGTTAATTTCAATGAATTGTTG
>JAEQML010083592.1:0-10425 GCA_016904865.1 Pissodes strobi | reverse complement strand
TATTTCGTTGACATCAACGTTTTTTGCAGCCAGTATAACACGTTCGCTCAAGCAAACATGATTTTTGCAATTTTGAGCAATGTTTGGGAACACCATATCGATGAGTTCGGTCTTTGATTCAGTAAAGTGACAAAAATTTGAAGGGAATGTAATGTAACCAGACGTTCTGTAAATTGGAATTTTGCCATTACCAATGTCGCGCAATTGTTTGGAAAAAACTTCTCCAGATTGGTCGTTCTGCAATTCGACTCGCATGTTCACATTTTTTATTTAAGTGTTTTGACGTATTTCCATAGAATTGACGACTTCAAACATGCATTAAGTTCGTCTGCTGGCGTTGATCGTGGAATTACTGTCAATGTTTGTCGAAAATCACCTGCCAATAGAATCATCGCACACCAAACTGGTTTTGGTTGATTTTTAAATCTTGCATCCTGTGGTCTAATGCCTCCAAAGATTTTTTGTGTGCCATCGTGCATTCATCTCAAACGATCCATTTGCTTTGCTGCAACACTTTGGCCATCGCAGAATCCCTCGAAAGGTTGCAAGTTGGAATTTCATTAGTTTGCATTTTCAACGGCAACTTGAGTGCTGAATGAGCTGTTCGACCGCCTTCCAACAACGTATCTGCAATAACTGATGAAGCAAATGCAAGTGCAATTTCATTTTGCGATCGAATCGTTGCCAATATCAATGATATTAAAAACGTTTTTCCAGAATTGACTCCCTTAATTTTTCTATATAACCATGTATACCACGTGTTAGTCTATCAAAACTTACCAAAAATCGATATTAAATAAAACTTTTAATATAACAACTGATCGGAACAAACTGAAAACTGGATAACCGTTCCGATCGAATCGACTGTGCAGTGTGAAAGAATAAATGAATTTTTTTATTGATAGGTTACCTACAGAAAATTTTCGACCTTCGGCCCTGCGCATGTGGCAGCAGCCCAGTGTTGTCGATCTAATATTTCACTTCACGCATGGCCCTCCGCTAGCTTTGCTCGCTCCGGGAGTTCAACTAAGCAAAACTAACCCAATGCAATGCCCAAAATTAAGCAAAAACAACTTTAAAATATATATGAATTAGCACGTACGCATGCGTGAAGGCTCAAAATTGCTGTAGGTAGACGCAAAAACCGATGCATATGTTAAACGATATCTAAGTCGCGCGAACTGTCAAACGCTATGAGTGTCAATGTAGCAGACATCTGTCAATTTAAAAAAAAAACATAGAACCGCTGTCTGCTAAATTCACATTCATCAAACGCGCGAACCGTCAAACGTGCAAAGTTAAAATGGTCATTAAGTTTTCCGAAAATATCCACTTTTCTGCGCAATTTTCTTAATTTTTCTTTCCGTAAGAACCTTCTACAATGTATTAGAAAACTTATAAAAAAAAGATGAATGAAATCCGTAAAGTCGTTCTCAAGTTATGGCGTGACCAAGGGAAACAGGGATTCATTTTTATATATATAGATAGATAACGTACGTGTTTCATTTTGTTAACATTAATTTCTAAAGTTTCTGCAATATGAGTACTTCAAGAAAAAGTTGTATAAACGAAAGTTTTTTAAAAATAAATGTTTAATTTATGTTAAATGATTGATGTAGGTATATGTGTAATTTTTTAATTAAATTTTCCTTAATAAATTTATCAATTTTTCCAATAGTAAATATCTGAAACTCAAAAACTAGAGCTGATCGATAAATTCCACTTATATATTTGTAGGGAACTTGCACAAATAAATAAAATCCGAAATAAATGCTAAAAACCATAAGTGGATATCCTATAAAAAAGTTTAGTAAAAAAAGAATCTATTAATTAAATTTATTGTGGCCAAAATCTTGAAATAAAAATGTCAAGAAATTCGAATTATTCCCGACGCTGGGAAACGCGCCTTCACTGGTCGTGACGTAGAAGAGCATAATCAGTTTGTCGGCGCGCCGCGCACAGTGCTTTGAGTGAATGGAATAAATGGACAAAAATCATTATTCTTGTTGTACTCAACGGATTTAAACTAAATAATAACCGTTGGGTAGCTAATACACTAAGCTATTTCTGACACACAAAAAATCTAAGTTTAGGTGTTTATAAAAAATGTATGCTGGCTTGTACGCTATGAAACTTTTCATATTTCTGGATTCAGTATAACACAAAACGGCAAAAAAGTCGTAGTTAGATTTTTCATCGCACAATTTTATTTTTTATAATAAATTAACATTATATACAAATAATAATAATAATAATAATAATAATAATAAATATATATAGGTAAACATAATTCAATAAATTTTGACATAGATTTAAAATTATACTACTAACTTTAAATATAGAACTTCAAAAAGAAGGTACCTAGAAAAAATAAAGAACTTAAAACGGTTAAATAATATAATAAACATTCTTAGAAAAAGGAAAGTAAGTTCAAAATTGTAAAATTGCTACTCATTATGTAAATAAATGAAAATTTATACTTAAAAAAAATAATCCTTAGATCCCTAAGCGAAAAAAACATAACTTTTATTGTTGAAAATAGCATAGAAAAAAAAAATTGTTTTCCGAAAGGTCAGAATTGCCTGAACTTTGCAAGTCAAGTTCTCCAATATCTGAAGGCAAAATATCCGAATACTGTTTCTATTTCCAAATATTCTGTGATATCATTTATATTATCCTGTCGTGATTTGAAAGTTGTAGTCTTTCTGAAAGATGATATAAATGGATCTGAGGTAAGTAGTAGATTATTCCCAATGTCCTTATTTGAGCTTTTTCTAGAAGTTTTTCTTGTGTGGTTCAAACGCACTTTTCGGACCTCTTTATGGGCAAATCAAAAAGTTGGATAATCTCAATTCCATTAACTAGAATCTTATGAATACTGCAAGGCATGTACCATGGATATAATTCCCGATTTTCTCAATTCTCTCAAAATCCGTTGAAACTGCACCAACTTATATTTTTTGTCCTATAGACACAACTCTTAAAATTTTTGAAAATTTCAAAATAAGTTCTTTGTTAATGCCGGTTATCGAGGAACTTAACTCTGGGTATTGAAAAAACCTTCTAGCCATATTCCCATAATTCGTGGATCCATAGCCTGGTTTTGGTTTGTCAATAATTAATCCCATTTGAACTTTAAAACCCTTCTGAAGTTTTCGTTTTTGGTTTTCAACAAGTTTTTTCTTTCCATGGTCCTTAACTTGCCAACACTTTATTGGCAATATATAACAAACATTCAAAACAACGGATCCATGAATGAAGGGAAGATAGGCCAAAGTTAAGATTTTCAATTTTTGTCACCCTTTCGAAAACTTTATCTGTGTTCATCTCCTTAAAACACGAACCGCAAATAAAGCACGTTTGCGTTGAGTTTATTCCTGATAAAGTATTGATACAGCTACCATCTAACATTGTAAAATGAAGAATATATTGCAGATTAATGTACCTTTAATGTGAATGTTTAAATGTCGTATTTGTGCACATTGGTACAATACACGCCATATGAGCTGTCTTTTTTTCCATTTTAGTTCAAATCACAAAATACAAACCAAAAACACTGCCACAGACAAAACAAAAAAATATTACAACCCACTAAACCTAAAAACCCAAAGCATAACCTGCTGTCTCTCTCTGCGAGTCGCAATAGAAGTGGCAGGTAGATGATCGGCCGATCCGCCGCGCCGATCGTTATGCTCTATGACGTCAAATCGTGTTTAAATTGGCGCGGATTTAACGGCAACTTTAAAAATTTATGGAATCAAAACGGGTGATATTTAACACTTCAGATTTGGCACACCTTCTTTTTTAGCGTAATGGAACAGATTATTGAAATAAAAAAAACATGTGCAAGTTCCCTATTCAGCATGTCGTGTATAGCCAACAACAGTTAGAATTTTCCTGGCAACAGATACATTGTAAACTAGTGAATAGATGTAAGGAAGTACATAAAAATATGGTAAAGCATTATTATTGTTAATACGTAATTAATGAAAATGGTTTAAGGGATTAATAACTTTGTAAATGTAACATTCTTCAAATACTGCATATATATTTAAAAAAAGCGTTTCAGCAAGAAACAATTCCCTTTTTTCAGGGGAGTTGTACTGGATTCCGTTATTTAGACAAATTATAGGTATTATTATTGCATAATTAACTTGATAGTTCAGGGCAACAGAATCTAGGGCAACCATGAATTCTATGGTGTTATTAATAAGCATTCATGATATTTAGATATAATAGTAATTGCTTAGAGGTTAAATAAAATACAGACAAACCCTGAAAGTGATTATTTTTAGATTTACATGTATGCGTGAAAGAGAACTTTTTCCCATATTAGATTCCTATTAGTGTATTAACAAGTACTTATGCTTTACTAATAAAACCTTAAGACTACGCGAGTTGTCTCCTTCAGTGTGCAACGATACTGGCGAACCTAACAGAGAACATCACACGTTACACAAAATAGATTTGCAAGTTTCAAACGTCTCTATAAATTCTTCTGAATGTTCCACTTTATTTCCCTTTAATAAACAAACTCATATTGGCTTTGTAATTTTTGCAAGATTATTAATAAATTTCTTATAGAACCCGATCATATCAAGAAAACTTTTAATTTCTTTATGGGTTTTTGGTATTGGAAATTCAAGTATTGCATCAATTTTTCGTGGACTAGGCTCTAATACCATCAGAGATAACAATAGGTGTTTTTCTTTCACCTACACCATCTCAAGAATCTCCACCTGAAAGGTGTCGAAAGGATGGACCATGAACCTAGAAAATTACCAGTGGGTTTTGACTGTTTATTGGAGCAGTTTTTTCGCTTTATTTTTTATTTTTTGCGTGTTCTGGCAGTCGTTTAATAGGGAATGGATCTACTATTAGTACAGGAAATAGCGGCAAGGAAGATGGAAATAATGTATTTGGCTTTGATGAAGATTTGTGGTAAGCAGTCATTTGTAAAATTTAGTAGAATGGAAGGTTCGCTTTGTATAAATTAATCTGTTTCCGTTAACATGCTAAAGTTTAAATTGATTTAAGATGGGGACATAATTTGCTGACTATTGTGAAAAAACCACGTTTGGCAATCAAAAATTATGTACTTAGAAGATATTGTTTCAGAATACAATGACATAGAATTTATTACCCACTTTTAGCTCAATAGACAATCAGTAGAAAACACATCAAATATATATGAGGATTCAGAGATTTTCTCTTCCGTTGGAGGTATCTAAACCAATTTACCTATTTATTTTTTGAAGTGGATCTGTACTGTATTCAGTTGTAAAGTATAACAATTTTGTTTTTTCAATAGGTACTAATGTGAATAAAGCACAGAGCTTATCAATTTTCAATAGAATGTTTACCAATCATATATTTAATGTAGGGCTGCAAATAAATTATTAAAATAACAAATATTTTAGTAAGTACATGAAGGCCCAGCAGTCCTAAGGCTATATAAACAACTTCTGGTCTTTTTGTGTTATGTGGGCCATGAAACTGGAGGATTTGCAGAGATGAAAGACAAATTTGACTTGTCTTATAGCACCTTATTTAGTGAGAGTGAAGTGATGAAATTCACAGACGAAGAAGATAAACTAACCACATCTTCATTCTCTTTTAATTCAACACATTTTCCTGGGATAATTGGCAAGTTTTGCAAATATATACTTTATGTTCCCATTTTTTATAGATTAGCTCTGATGAGTAACTAAACTGGAAATAGGCTTTCCGAATCTGAAATGCTCGTAAAAATCCGTCATTTCGTTTTCCAGTTATAGCATTTTAAAAATGTTGTTGCCAAAATTTGTTGTTTAGTAGTGTATCTAAGGCCAAAGGGCTTTAATCCAAAAACTGGCAAAAACGTCCAGAGATATTGATATTACCTTGGTAACAACCCATATTGTAATGTCTAAAAAAAATTACTGCTGAAATGGCACACACACAAACTTTTCGATTTTTTGCATTACTTTATTGATCACCCCGTATATCATGATAATATCAATACCACTGAAAATTTGTGGCATTTAGCTTAATCCCAAAAAAACGCGCTTTCAAAATCCGCAAACCCCGTTCAAAAAACCTTATTTTTAAAAAAGTTACAGCAGTTTGAAAATAAGACTAAAAATAGAATGGACCGAACTTTATGTTGACCAAATTTTAGGCAGTCTAGATGGAACACACATAAGAATTGATAAACCAGCAGAAGATCCAAATAGTTATGTGAACAGAAAAAAGTTTTTTTCGATCAATTTACAAGGGCTTGTCAATTTATAAAGGAAAATTTATTGATGTATTCTGTGGCTATCCTAGGTCAGTGCATAATTCACGAGTTTTGAAATGTTCACTTCTATATCAACAGCTGCCGAACTTATGTGATGGTGAGTAGTATTTCAAATAATACTTATATTGTAATTACTTGGGTAAAAGCATCAATATTAGCTCGAATATTAGCCTTTTACCAAAATTAATTTTGTTTTAATGGGATAATCCCCTCTAAGAATTATTCCCACATTGTAGGAAGAGCTTTTCAGACAATTGTCTTCCAATAAGGATAATTAATTATTGTGTCAAAGAACTTCTTCTTTTTTTGTTCGTGTAAAACGAAAACTAAAAAGGTCTATTCTGTTATAATCTACCTATTTACTTTACTATGTTCATTTTTATTACCTATTTATTTACCAATGTCAATGTCAGCAGTTTTCAAATAAGTCATAGGCCCGGTTGTTCAAGGGCATCTTAAACTCGACTGGTGGGTGAACCTTCCCATATAAAATGTATTGCTGTCAAAATAACATTAAATTTGACAGCAATGTATTTTAAATGGAAAGGCTCATCCACCAGTCGAGGTATCGAGGTTCAGTTGAACTGAGTTTAAGCTCTCCTTGTACAACCGGGCCTTAAATACTTATACTCATAGATAAAATATATGGGAGGTTTCTCTAAAAGGTCTGCTTAGGTATCTGGTTTTACAGACCCACTTATGTTGTAACAAATCGAACTAAAATTGTTTTTTTACAGAATACTAGATTTTTCAATTTAACGACAATTTATACTAACGACAATTTATTTTTTATAGGGGATATCCCCCGATACATTTTAGGTGACTCGGCCTATCCGCGCCTTAAGAATTTAATAGTACCCTATGAAGATAACGGATATTTGACTAATGCCCAAAAACGTTTCAACAGCCGACTTAGTCAGTGCCGATTAACTGTGGAACATTCATTTGGAATCTTCAAGCAGCGCTTTAGGAAAATGTATCACCTCAATGTGAGAAAACGAGAGAGGCAGTTAAGAATAATTTATGGCTGTTGCATTTCCACAATTTGGCAGATGAAGAAGACCTAGTGTACTTAGAGCAACCACTGCCAGAGGAAGTCCAGATGGAAGCTGATCCAGGAGTTAATCCAAATATAAATATTTTAGATGACAATTTAAATGAAGTGATTGAAAATAGGCGTGATTTAAGGGATCATATTTGTGAAATTCTTAATTAAAAAATAAAGCTGGTTTTGAAAATGTTAGGTACATTTTTTTAATAATAGTCTAGTTGACAATACTTACCTACTGCAAGTGCAGTTAAATAGGCATTATTTTTTAAGGAACATTTTAATGTAATGGAGGCAAACAGCTTAAATAAATGCAACTTATTTATTATGAACAGAAATAAATTCCACAAATGATAATCACTTAATAAACAAATGAAAATACAAATATTTTTCAATAACCGATGGGCTAGAATAATGGTATAATACAAAAATCAGAACAACAGTAAATATATTCTGTAACATATTATAGGGTGGGCCAACTCTGAAAACATTTTGAAAAAAATGGTCCATATCTTTCTACATTTTCTACATTTTGAAATAGTAGGTAGGTACTTAGGTACATTACAAAAAAAATTATTACGCACTGTGCCAGTTTAATAACAGTAAAATTTGCTTTTTCTTCATAAAGAAAATTTAGGGCTAAATGGTGCTATACCTATGTACTAGTTTTGTCTTAAAATAAGTCCTCTCAATAAGTCATTCCTTTCTGGTCTCAAAATATTTTCTTCCTTTAACTGGTCATTTGACCTTTCTTCCACAAGATCTTTTAATAATTCTGCATTTTGCTCATATTACCGTTAATATCTTTATGTCCTACTCGAATATTATTATTTCATAATACCATAGTTACCAGACACTTTAAATGGTATATAATACCCTAGGGCATTAAGGAAGTTTCTAATGCCCTCGGGCATTAAGAGAAATAAATAGAAAAAATCAAAGTAACAACTTTTTATTAACGAAAAAACTTATTTATCATTTATATTAAATGAACAGTTATGAAAAGACCCAGTAAAAACGAATTTACCGGCTTTTGATAAGTCAATGTTTTCCATTATTTCGTGATTTTCACTAACAGAAATTGACGATGATTGAACGTTTTCTGATGTTGACGGTACTCCAGCTATCAATTTCGAAATGTTGTTTTTAGAAGACATACTGTCTTCCAAATATCCCTCAGCCACAGCTGAACTTTTCCAACCACCATGTCTTTTCAATGTGATCATGTTTGCCCCCGCGTCCGCCAACAAAGTTGCAGAGGTTCTGCGTAAGCAATGACCAGTATATTTGTCCGCATCGCTTAGACCCAGGTATTTTGCAATAATGGAAGGAATCTTGCCTATGGTGTTCTTCCCAACTGGCTGTGAAAAACAACGACCGTTACGGTAACACAAAAAGAATCTATTGATGTTGCAGTTTGTCGGGCGTAAAGACCAATAAGTTCTCAGTAGCTTCAAACAATCCATCTCCTTCTAATCAATAATTGTGAAGACGCGCTTTTTATCAGTCTTTGTTTCGGGAATATTAACTATTACTAGGGATCCTCTATCCTCTATATGTTCAACCAACAAATTAACTAGCTCTTGGCGGCGGCACCCATGAAATACACCAAATAAGAACCACTTTGTACATCAAAAGGGTTACATTGGGAGCTTCACGGGTGAATTTCAGCACTTCTTCTCGAGTCAAAATTTTCGATGTCTTCGCTTCATATCCTTTGGATGCTTGCTTTAGATACTGGCCTAACTTGCAATATTTTGCAATGTCTATATTTTTATTAACTATTAATGTCTTTTTTAACATTGAAAATTTCGTCCATAGGGAATTAGGAGTGAATCATGATACAATAAACGTAAGATATGATATCGCGCAGGCGACGATTCGCCTGTGACGTCATTGCGAGCGATGTTTGGCGCCGCGCGCCGGCCGGCATTTACAACATGAACGAACGTGTGCTTTGCATTTGGGATTCGTATGTTTTATATTTAAATTTTGTTACGTTACTGTTCCTGAGACGGTGTTTGTTGGTATTTTTAATTAAAAAACGTTTAATAATGAGGTGTGCTGTGGACGGATGTAAGGTGGATAACCAAGGCAAAAACTTTGATAGGAATATAAGGTGTTTCACTTTTCCCAAAGACAAAATATGTGTAGTAAATGGGTTCACCTGTGTTTTCGTAAGTATAAATTTAATAAAACTTCTGCACGTATTTGCTCAAAACATTTTGAGGAAGATGACTATGTACAGGGTGGCCCGTTTAAGACGGGCCTATACCTTATCTCGAAGACTACGATGGTTGTAAAAAAAAATTAAATACAAAAGTTGTTCCTAGTAAAACGATCTTTACTTTTTTGTATTTTTTTAATCGTCACTTTATTATATAGAAAAGAAAGTTACACTTTTTTAAATGAAACACCCTATATTTTATTACATTTTTGGATTCTACTTAAAATTCTAAGAATATTAAATTTGATGTATGATGTTATACCTCTAGAGTCTAGAGTTAGTAGTTTCACAGCTATAAACAGTTGAAAATCGGTACTTTGGGTTCTTTTCACATTGGTAGCAGGAAGACCATTAAAGATGGAGTAAAATTAATTCCACATTCCTATCTTAACTTTCCAAGAGCTATCTGATGGTGCTAACTGATGGTACCTACCGAGGTACCAGATTTGGTACCCATGGTACCACCTGCCAATGGTACCTACCGAGGTAGCAGATTTGGCCTTTATCTTTACCGAGAACAACCCATATCTTGCAAGAGCAATTAAATCAGATGACGCTTACTACATGTTTTGCTAGTCATTTACCCACTAACCCAAACTAACCCACACCACTATCCTGCATCTAACAAGTCAGGGATTGCTCATACGAAAATTCGTTTGTTACTGCCTTTTGAAGCATCCTTTTCACTTCACAGTTGGTTACAAATAGTTGTGATAATTGGTTTCAACGTAAACAGTGTTACTATATCTGTATCGTTGCATAAATAATAAGGTTTTAATCAAGCTTTCTTTTAACCTGGTACGATATGTGATACTGCCTAATCGTTTAATTCCATTTAAAAATTATCTTCTGTTACAAAGCTTTTTACCT
>JAEQML010083591.1:0-10426 GCA_016904865.1 Pissodes strobi | reverse complement strand
CTGATAATGACAATGTTTGTTAATATTATAATTATTCTAAAACATTTAAAAAAAAGAAGTGAACTATATGCAGAAATATGCATGAGGGAGCAATCGAAATACATTGTATATTATAGTCAGAAAGTCAAGATGTACCGGCAAACATAAAATGCGGAAGTGAACCAGGACAAGGAGAGATAAAGGCTTTTACTACCTATAAATAGAAACACAACCCTGGTAATGCAGCGTTAACAAGCTACGTTAATTTTGGAAAAGTTGCCACATAAACATTCGATACGAGAAAGCTTTATAAAACGGACGCTTACCGAGTAGTTCAATCGGCGTAAACTAGACGATAGAAAAGTATTGTTTATGCAAGAGCACCTAAAGAGGTAGAATTTATTGAATCATTTAACTGTTGTTTAACTTTTGTATGAGACGTAAACTTTAAATTAAATATGGAATGCACTTCATGGTTCTCTTAATAACACAAATGAGAATATGAATTTCATACTTATGAATTGTATTATTCCAAAACAGTAATTTTAAGCTAAATATATTTAGTTTATAAAACCTGAATGCACCTAGACGTCGATTTAAAGTATTCTTCAAATATCTTAATATTGTGAACTACTAGAAACTTTTAAATTACTAGTTAAATATCACCCTGTCCTAAGTTTGAACTTGAATTGGAAAAATATTATGTAAACATTCCACATAAATTATAAACAACGCGGGTGGACAGAGCAGGCAAAAATTAACTTTAAAGTTACAATGGTCAGCCCATCCATCAGTCCGATAGGCTTTTGTCTCCTACCTATTCCGATCTCATCTGCCGCTGTCCACAGGGACGTGGTAGATGGTTCTACCGATATCCTCATCTTCAAACCCAACTTAAGAAGTGCAGCTCACAGGAGAGTATTTCTTGGGGATATCTGCCTAAAAGGTACTAAAGTCCAATCTGCGATAGATCTGTCAAAGTTCAGAGTCAAGTGTTTTTAAAGTTAAATAGTTACAGTGTGTTAAAATGCTCAGTGACATTAAGATAAAGTAAGAACCTTAAATAATTATCACATGAAATAACCAAACCTAACCGTAAATTAAAACACAACACCGCTTTTAGAGAATTTTATTATAATACACACACTAAGATCTATAAACAATTCAAGCTATACCTCAACGGAAAGGACATGCGTGTTTTAGTAATCGGGTATAGTGTAAACTCATTAAGTCTTTGACTATTAGACGTTATTATTCATTTACCGAAATGCCTTCTTTACTATCCCTTCTCAACTGACGTAGATCGATCCATAATCTGAGCTATATAACCTGCACGCCATCCAAAGCGTGGCGTCAGGGATAACTAATCGTCACAATATGCTGACTGGTAAATTGAAAACAGATATTCTCTGAAGGCTCGTCAATATCACTGAAAGCATAATAACCCTTAAATATTAGTTAATTAGCTGTTGATGAATTGGATTATTGCTGGTCTAATATAAATTAGTCAGTATCTTGATTCAGTAATGCGTGTATTTTTGATTGGGTAATTACAGTTGGGTAACTATATTATATATGTTATAAAGCCTAAAAACTTGAATTCCTATCCTACTGACATTTTGCGAACGGGAATAATTACATTCGAATGAGTAGCAATTATTTATCTGATTGGTAATTGGTTAGTATTAGGAGCACTATTAATGCCTATAAAATCCCTTCGGTTAGATAAGAATAAGAACTTACGTTTGTTTGAGGTAGTTGCCTCTTGACATCGCTGTGTGTTCCATTTCATTATACATCAAAATAAAATTCAGTATTATATTCCGAATTAGTCATTTATATGCAGATATATTCATACCGAGAGCAGTAAAACCACATTGCATATATATATTTAGTAGCCCAAGATGTACTGGTGGCCATAAAATGTGGATATATAAATACAAGATGAAATAAAGGTTTTTACAACCTATAAATAAAAATCTTGCTCTGGTAATGCAACTCCAACAACTAAGATTAAGTTTAGATAAGCTGCCCTATAAACTTACAATGTTTCAAAGATTTGCAAAGCGGATTCTTACCGAGCAGTTCAGTCAGCGTAATCTAAAGATGAACAAAGTATGGTTTTGATTTGCTGTTTCAATGCCGTATAGAGATTCTCATAATTTGGATATACAAATTTGGTTGACTTAAAAAGTAACCTGCAATATATTTGTTTAACCCGTATATGTGCTACAGATCTAGAAATAATTGTTTCATTTCGACATGTACAGGTTGTATAATATTGAAATGCCCCTACTTCAAGGCACATTCGTTGTACCTAACGACCAAGACACTTTAGACGTGATCGTAACAATGGTGTATGATTTATCGCTACTGTCGGTTAAGACCCTGTTATATTGACGTTGTTTGGGTTAGTAGTAGGCTCTAAAGTAGATATTTGTTAACTGATTGTCTTGAATGATTACAATGTCTTAAGTGATCAGTCAATTCTGGTAAGATAACACAAATGGTCATTTTTTCTTTACTTGTACAGTTTAAAACGCAGTATTAATTTACATAACATAACCGTTAATATATACTAAAAATGAATACAAAATTGATTGAATTTATATTTTATAGAAAAAATGTACAAAAGAAAGAAAATTATTACATTTCAATCAGGCCCTCGCACCAAAAAGGAAACCGTAACCATTTACTAAAAAATTACATAAAAAGTATGTGCCCTTGCAATGTACTCTACGCTCAATAAATTCACATTACTCATACGAAAATCATATGCATACCACTTAGCACATACTATAGGGAATTTGTAACAAGTTGAGAGCGTAGGGAGTAAGATCTGACAAGAACGTATATAATATATGTACATTTAAAGATACCCCCCAACGGAGATTACGTCACAAGGTTCTTTTGGGGCATTGTGCCGAAGGAGACTTTTCGTGGTCCATAGAACCATTATACCCTCTGATGGGTTTTGTATTTTTTAAGGGTCTTACCACCATTAGTCCAACTTTTCATTCGATTGTTATTGGGAGATAAGAGGGTGAAGGTTTACTTGAACATGTTTAGTCACAATCACCTCCATGCTCGAAACCTAATCAAAACCGCGCAACTTACGAGAATCTGATCATCCATCATCCTAAAGCACTAAGTTCTCCATTAAAAAGATGTTTAGCTATTAAGTCGTAAAGAATTCATGGAAACCAAGAAATTTCATTATTTGTAAGGAAGCCGTCTCGACTCCCCTGCGAGTGGCTAGGACGTTAGGAATTGATTTGAATGTCATAGGGCTCAGGAAAATTACTGAGATGCTCAATTTCTCGTATAATTGCGAAACTATACTCGTTCTGGGAGAATGGGAAACCAGTCTTAAGCATTGGCGAGTGGAATTGGACCAGTCTCTAGCCAAACGAATTTTGAACCCCCATTAGTCCTTGTCGCGAGCTTTTTTATATGAACAAGGTCCTATTTGATGTGTGGGCGAAAAGAAACTATTAAAGTTCCTATCCTATACAGTGTGGCCCAAATTGGGTATACATGTATGGGTATCTTCTAAACTATATGAGATAGAAAAATGGTTAAATGGCGAAAGTTGTAGGCCATTCAATTCCCAATTCAACGCCATTTTGATAAACATTTTCTCTCTTTTTGTTTTTGAGATATTTTGAAAAAATCAAAAAGTTGTATTTTCGAAAAAGCGCTGTACTTTTTTTATTTAAACATATTTTTAAAATCTGTAAAAACATTGTTAGGACAACTTTTTACGCTCGATGCACCTATGTAATCAGTTTTTAGTTCTGACGTTTCGGTTCTGAGAAACCATCATCAACTTCGTTTTTTCCTATGGCGGTCATTTTGTTTTTTAGCACATTTAAAAAGAACATATTTTTTCCTTTCTTATGATGTATAGCACTATAAAAATATTTTATTTTTATGTCAAAAAACGACAAAGTTAATTTTTAACTGAGTTGGCCATGACGGCGGAGGCCATTTGCCGTAATAAATGATAGTGTTGCTATGGTGATTCGGCGGCATTTAAGTCATTTTACTGAAAAGTGGCATTATTCAGTCAAAACGCTATTTGGTAGTTTTTGTTTAAATTTTCATAAATTTTGATTTCTAAATATCGCCACGCGATATACCAGTGAAGAAAAATATGACATATTAGAATGTTATATTAAATGTAATAGAAATACAAATCTTGCCACCGCCGACTATTTGGACCTGTATCCTGAGAGGCAACAGCCAAGACTATTCGCGAGGCTTGACCTGAACTTAAAAATTATGGAAGCTTTGAAGTACCAACGCCAAAGAAATATCAAAAGGGCAATCAAGCTCGTGACGATGACATTAAGGATATTTTAATGCGAACCCGACGACGTCGACGAGAGTACGTGCGAGGAAAATACTTATACCAAGAACTACTATCCAAACAGTCCTTAAAGAAAACAAATATCGTCCTTATAAACCTACTATTGTTCAAGTTTTAAAGGAAACAGACCCAAGGCGATTATGATTTTCAAACTGGTTCGTAAACCAATGTCATGAAAACCCCAATTTCAGTATGAAGATTATTTGGACCGACGAAACGTTTTTCAGCAACTGCGGAGTATTCATTATTGTGACTATCCATTTTTGGGCCACTGATAATCCTCACCAAGTGGCAGAACGTAGGCCACAAGTAAGATTTGGCTTTAATGTCTGGTGTGGTGTGTACCGTAAGTCTACACAGTCCGCAAAATATTTACAAAGTCAAATAGTATAATTTGTGTTTAGATAATCAACTTATAGGACCATTCATTTACAATTAAATAATGTTATGTCAAACCGGGGTCCTGTAAATTGGCCAACTGGGTCCCCGGATATTACACCCCTCGGTGTAATCTTTGGGCAAAGTTTACAGAATAAATATAAGTTGCCTCGCTCACTGTCGAAACTTTAATGCATTGAGATCACAGGCGTGTGGCAGATACCTGCATATTCTGTAAACTTTGTACTTTGTACCGTCAAATACCGTGAACAACTGTGTATGCGTATGCATCGGCGGTGGCTGGGTCCTCGAGCGTGACGAGGTGGTGAGGTCTAGCCGGTTTCGCGTGGTTAGATTAGTTAGTTTGGGTATGTTAATAGGAGTAAGTTGTAAAGTAAGCAGTTATGAACGGAAACCGATACTTATATTTAGAACGATAGTTTGGAAATTAATAGCAAATATTGATTTGTACGGCAACCGCCCTCCGTAGCAACTGTTGCTAAAGCCAACTCAATTTTGTTTCAATATTATTTTGTCCTTTGGTCACATGGCTTCCCAAGGCTTCTATAATTTCATAGGTCCATAACAGACTTGTCTTAAGGTTTGAGTCTTGAGTGTTGACTGTCAGGATTGAGTTCCAAATAACTGGCGGTGCTACACTTGTATTCCTATTGCATTTAATATAACATTCTTAACATATTGATATTTTTTTAATGATATTTGGCAGGGCAGCTAATATTAAACTTACCTTTTAACAAATATTAATAAAAACAAAAATTTCTAAAAATGAAAAGTTAAATTCGATGTTTGTCTGATCAGTGTTTCGTATATTTTTCAGTAAAATAACTATGAAACACTAGTAATATTTGTTTTGTACCGCAAATGGCCTCCGCAGTCATGGCCAACCCAGCTAAAAATTAAATTTGTCGTTTTCTGACATAAAAATAAAATATTTTTATGAAGTGTTATACATCACAAGAAAGGGAAAAAAAGTTCTTTTTAAATGTGCTAAAAAACAAAATGGCCGCCATAAGAAAAAAAAGAAGTTGATGCTGGTTTCTCATAATCAAAACGTCAGAACTAAAAACTGAATACATGGGTGCATCGAGCATAAAAAGTTGTCCTAACAATGCTTTTACAGTTTTTAAAAATATCTTTAAATAAAAAAAGTATAGCGCTTTTTCGAAAATACAACTTTTTGATTTTTTCAAAATATCTCAAAAACGAAAAAAGATCAAAATCGTTATCAAAATGGCATTGAATTGGGAATTGAATGAACTAAAACTTTCCCCATTTAACCGATTTTCTATCTATTATAGTTTCCAAGATACCCATACATGTATACCCAATTTGGGCCACACTGTATACACATAAGTAAAGGTAGCTATTTCATTTTAGAATATTTTATTATACAAAACTTACATTTACTTTATATCAAAAGTACAATTATTAAATGTGCATTGCGTAAATGACATGTTCCTTGAATTATTCGGTACAACAGTTGAATTTTCTTGTGTTGAAATTATATTTTTTTCTGCCATGGACACAACTGCCGTTGATGTACCTGATCGCCAATCGGGTGATATTTCAGCACTGCCACACGTTCAAAACACCTTATTAGCTATTTCTGTCCTGTGTGCTACCGATTCATCAACATACCCTTCAGCGACCGTTGATGACTTCCAACTGCCATGTTTCTTTAGTGTCATCAAGTATCCCCCTGTTTCAACTAAAAGTGTACAAGACGATCTTCGAAATGATTCACCTGTATATGGGTTAGCATTTTCAAATTAAAGAAAATTAGCTTCTGTTCTCAAATACCTTATAAAACTGATTTTTACCCACATCCTGATTGATACATTTTCCATTGCGATATGCATAAAATAGGCGGTGATCCGTTTGCTGCTGCTGGACGACTAACCCAAACTAACCCAAATTCGAGCCTCATCATTGGGATCTCGGGAACTAGAAGAGATACGAGTTCGGTTAAATGGAGGCAAAGTTGCGCAATCTGATGGTGATCAAAATGCCACCTTACAAGTTTAAAAATTTGGAGCACTTCCGAAGATTTTTGGAAAAAACCGAATATTCGCGATTTAATTTTTATTTTTTATGACTTTATTTGAATAGATATAACAAAATAAATTTCACATTCTCATTGTTACTTTTTCTTTTCTACAAAATCAGATTTTCAAACCGACGTTTTGTCTTTGAGCTGCCATAATCAACTTTGTTTTTTTAAATACGGCCCTGGATTTTTTATTACGAACTTTAAGAGCTTCTAAGGTCCCAGAATCAATGATGTATCGCAATTATTCGAAAAATTGATATTAATGGCATTTTTTATAAGAACTCATGTGTTGACAGACAGAAAACAGATTTTTGGTAAGATCTTACCAGGAAATCATGATTTTTTAGAAGAGTATGCGATACAACAATGAGAATGTAATTTATTATTTGTTCTAAGTTCCAAATCTAATCCCACACAACTATTTACTTGGGTAAATTGCTAAAAATATGGCCTAGAGCCTATGGTTTGAGGGTTGACACTTTAATAATTATATTATTTATTAATCACTTCTTATGCTTGTCTTTAAGCTTTCTCTATGTAGAGCGTTAATGCGTAAAAAATGGTTTTGTTATTAATCCTATTAAAAATCTATATTCTGTCTCTGTCTAACACATGAGTTCTTATGGAAAATGTCACCAATATGAATTTTTTGAATAAGTGCGATACATCATTGGTTTTGGGACTTTAGAATCTCTTAAAATCCGTAATAAAAAATCCAGGGCCGTATTTAAAAAGAAACAAAGTTGATGATGGCAGCTCAAAGACGAAACGTCGGCTTGAAAATCTGATAACACTATCTTGAAGAACAGAGAAAGTAGCAATAAAAATGTGAAATTTATTTTGCTATATCTGTTCAAATAGAGTCATAAAAATATAAAAATTTAATCGCGAGTATTCGTTTTTTTCCAAAAATCTTCGGAAGTATTCGGACTTTTTAAGCTTGTAAGGTGGCATTTTGATCATCATCAAATTGCCCAACTTTGCCTCCATTTAACCGACCTCGTATCTCTTCTAGTTCCCGAGATTCCAATGATGAGGCTCGAATTTGGGACACACTGTACATTCGGTAAAATTTAATATATCCTTCAGTAACTACAAATCTCCTGTTTACATTATTTTTTGTTTGCTTAAGTTTCACAATTAATAACGTTCCCAAATCTTCAATATCATCTAATGTTACCTGGTTGATTTCACAAATTCGACAAGCTCCTGCAATCCCAAATACAATAAAAACCTTGACCATTAAATAAACTTCATCAGGAGCATTATTTAAAAAAATCACTATTTTGCATACTTGTAAAAATCGCAGCTTTCTTGGGCGTGTAACCTTTCCCATTTTGTTTCAGAAATGTAATTATTTTGAAATATTTTGAAATGTCTACATTATTATTGGATTGTAACATACTTCGACCACACTGTTTAGGGCTTTTATTGTTGTGCCAGTTCCGAAAAATAAGCCAATAACACCATCTCCGAGAAAGAACTGCATGCCTTTTTCATCTTCCATTCCATAAATCTTAAATACGCGGTTTTGTAAATTTTCTGCGATTTAGCTGGCAATAATTTTTGTGACGCTACTTTCGCTGCTTTTACTAACTCCGGTGGAGTCAACGAAATATCGGAATCAGAAATTTTTTACTTTATATTATTCAAAACTATTAACTAACAATAACACCCACTAAGTTCGCAAGCTTTAAATCAAATCACAGAATTAAATGACAGATATTTGATCACTTTAAAGGTTTCCTTAGCAACGCAGGTCTATTGTCACTATAAGTACAATAGCCTACCAGTTTAAAAATTCAAATTTCACATCGATAATTTTCTGACTTTAATATATTGTAGTAATAAGTTTTTTCATATATAATATCACAAGAGAAAAAATTTTGTTTGCAAAATTTTCGAAAGGTATAAAAGTTTGTTGCTTGGCAATTTCGCGAATGATAATTTTGGTATCAAAATCACGAGCCGTCAGGCGAGTGATTTTGTAAAAATGTCATGAGCGAAATTGCCGAAAAGCAACAAACTTGAATAAAACCTTGAGAATAACTTTGTCTACACAATTTTTTCTCGAGTGGTATTCGTCATGACTATTTCACGAGAAAAACTAGACAATGCACCGTATTAACAAACAGAAGCTTTATTTATTTGTTAACAAAATTAAATGTACAATTATTATTTAATGACGTTTGTCAAACTCACAATAATAGTTATACCAAACACCTTTCTGATGGACCTGTCATAGTTTTGTCGCTAAAAAACCACTCAATTAACGGGCAGGTAGTAGTTTTGTCAGTAGGAAACGAGCAGTTGCTATGACGTTTTACCAGTAAAAAACACTCTAGTGAAATAGTCAATATTAAATCGTCATTTTTCCCGTCACAGAAAAAAAAAGTGTATTATACACGGGAAAAATATTAGATTTCGCGTCGGGAGGCAACACAACCTCGAGCTAAAATCTAATACTTTTTTGCCTTGTATAATAATAACTATCTATTATATTGCCGCTTAAAAACAAACTGTCTGCAATTTGATTATTATGAATGTTAGAAGGGTTTTAAGTTTTAAACTTGGCTTCTGTGTAATGTCTTAAGAATGAAATTTAGTTTTACATATTTTTATATTCAACACATAAATGTATTTTACTGTTTCTGCCGGCAGCCTGTGACCGCCCTTAAGTTTCGCCGCCTTTGTGCCTGCACAACCTGCACACCCCTAAGAACGGCCGGGCCCTCGCATGTCTTATTCGCCTCTTAACTTTGAGTGCTCCTTTATTAGGATGAGTAAATATTTGACTTAAAATTAAATTATTGCCCAAGGTTTAATTCAGAATAAGTTCCAAACTAATAATAACTAACAATAATTTGGTAAGAACAGACACTAAGCATTGAAATATTTGTAGCAATTTAGAGCTACACCTATTTTTTACTATGGTGTGTATGTAAGAATTATTTTCACATTATATTCAACATTACTATCAATTTTCAATGCTTAGGGTCTGTTCTTGCCAAATTATTGTTGGTTATTATTAGTTTGGATTTATTTTGGATCAAACCTAAGGTAAAATTTAAGTCAAAGATGTATTCATTGTAATAATCAATGAGCACTCTCAAAGTTAAGAGACGAATATGACATGGCAAAGGTAGCTGATTATGTAAACCATCTTGTGTTACACGCAGTGATCATAATTGACATTCATTTTTGTTTTAGTCGCCCTCATTTCAGCGCCTCTTACCCCTAAATCTTTGAAATTTAATAAAAATCCATTTTTCCTGAATAAAAACAAATTAAACTATTCCATGTCAAACATCATTAAATTTGTAATAAAAATGCTATCGAATACAAAGTGTACTATTTTTACAGACCATATAAAAAACAATGTTGATTTTTTATAGCTGTTCAAATATCTTCAGAATAGATTAAAAACAAAGTTTTGAAGTTTCAGCAGAAAACTTAAAGCGGTATTGCAGAAGCAATAAATCAGATAAACTAGTCCGGAAAATATTACTTCAATCACCTTATCGCGTGACACGCTCAGCGGGCTGCACATGAACCGTTCAAAACCTTCCTTTATCAGGTGTATATAAAGTTGCAAGCCAGCGCGACCTACAGGCTGACTATAAGAA
>JAEQML010083588.1:0-10426 GCA_016904865.1 Pissodes strobi | reverse complement strand
ATTCCTAAAAAAAAATTAAACCTATTGGTATCAGTTTTTTTTCATGAAAAAATAGCAAAATGATGCCCAAACAAGCTAGTGAAAACCGCGCCTTAATATCTTGTTCCGAAAATAACGGCAGAAGGAAATTTTACTAGAAAATCAGTGGGTTTCGAATTCGATAACTTTTTTGAAAACGGGCCTTCATATTTTTACGGAATTTTCTTTTTTATGTAAGTCGTGGCCCTGAAAAAAGTTTTTTAATGCCTCCTTAAATGCTCAAATTGCTGTCCATCACGTTCTATGCATTGATGGAGCCTCTCTTGCGTGGAAAAAACTGCAGCTTCAATTTTGGCTCATGGTAGGTTGCGAATTGCATTTCGGATCATGTATTCCATGTCTGGCCTAGTTGTAGTTTGAGTTTGAAATACGTTACCCTTTAACCGGCCCCATAAATAGCAATCTAAACAGGTTAAGTCTTGGGATATGGGTGGCCATGGAAATAGACTTCCTCTTCCAATCCATCGCTGTTTAAATACTGCGTTTAGATGTTCTCGCACATTTATAGCTAAATGTGCTGGACAATCGTCTAATTGCAAGAACAAATTTTGCCGTATTTCCAGTGGCACATTTTCTAACAAAACCGGTAATTGGGTGACCAAAAAAATCTAGAAACACGTTACCATTTAGTGGTCGATCGAAGAAATACGGTCCAATAATGTTGCCTCCCAGAATGCCACACCACACATTAAGATAAGACTCCAACCTCCTTGATCTTGGTCCATGGTCTTATACTTATTATATACCTACTTACTCGTACCTATATTATAGTTAATATGCGCCTAAGCATAAATTTGATTGTGCCTTTTTTTATTAAAAGTTACAACCTAAAATTGCTATATTGATGACGGTTCAAGCTGTTTATATTTTTTATGGTTTCTAGTTTTATGGCAGTCTAATTTCCCATAAAAAACAACCAACAAACTTTAGAGAAAAAATTTAAAAAAAAACTGATTTTATGGTAAAATTTTCTTTTACCGATGTTTTAGGTTAGGAATAAGATATCGAGGCGAGGTTTTCACTAGCTTGTTTGGGCATCATTCTACTATTTTTTCATGAAAAAAAAACTAGTACCAATAGATTTAATTCTTTTTAGAAATTTCGCAATTTCTGTCGTAATATCGAAAAATGCCCTCTAGTGGCGACATAGCAAATTACAATCATTACAAATAAGGTAGGTTTTATTGCCCAAGAAAAGCTCTTTTCAACGACACCAAGTCGGTTGAAATCCGTTTAGCCGTTTTAAAGTTACAGATGTTTATTTACAAAAACATTCGAACACTAACCACCAGTTTATTTTTGGAGATAGGGCAAAAAGTGTTTAACAAAAAAAACTAGAATTTATCTCAGCTTGAAAATGCTAGTATTTTTTTGTTATCTTAATAAGGCAAATTTTCGAAAACCACCACTTTTTTAATTCAAGATGGCGGTTACGCCCCCTAGCGGCCATCTGCGGAAGCTGAAAATAATTTCCAGGATTTTTTTTGCTACCTTAGTTATAAAAATTTTTACCGTAAGTCTCTACAATAAACAGTTTCCGAGATACAGTATCTTGCACGCTTATTTGGTCACCTTGTACATACTTAAAAATCCCTATCACTTGTATACCTACCTACATTAGAGGTAAGCATTTTTATATCAAAACAACAATTTAGAAACTAACATGAAATATATTAAAATATTAGTAGGTACCTATTTAAGTTAACTATTATTATCCAAACAACTGTTGCAAACAAAAAATGTAAAATTATTTAAGAAGTTTATCCCTAATATCACATCTACACCAAGAACTGATACACAAAAGACACTTATTAGATGATTCATTTAACTTAACATTCCGAAGTAACGTTTGTGTTATTAACGAAATAAAACAGTAAATTATTTAATTACTTTTTATTTGCTCAAACCGAGACCGAGACCAAACCGAGACAAGACCGAGACCGAGACCGAGACCAAGGTAGTCTCGATCTCGGTCTCGAGCTTCGAGCCCCGAGACCGAGACCGAGACTAAATTTTTTCTTCGAGACCAAGACCGAGACTTGCCAGGTCTCGGTCTCGGTCTCGGTCTCGCGAACCCCTAATGACAACAACAGAACTGTCAAATCGATTGGTATCAATCATTCCAGATTATTCGGTAGATCAGTCATCCGTACTTAGTGTTGTCTCTAATACATTAATGAAGGCAATTAATGATGGAAATGGTGGCTTATTTTTTTGGATGCCCCCGGTGGAACTGGAAAGACATTCCTCATGTCATTAATTTTGGCCACTATATTCGTGCGAGATCTGACATTGGGGTAGCAGTTGCTTCTTCCGGAATAGCGGACACACTGTTAGAAGGATGCCGTACGGCTCATTCAACCTTAAAATTGCCGTTAAACCTTCAACTAACCCAAACTGACCTAAACTAATGAATAATCGACATGTAACATTGCGAAACACTCCGTAATGGCCAAAGTTTTAGTAGAGCATCTAAAATCATCATCTGGGACGAATGTACAATGGCGTACAATCGCGCATTGGAAGCACTTGACTGAACATTGAAAGTTCTGCGCAATGACTCGAGATATTTTGGAGGCGCAATGATTTTATTGTCTGGCGATTTCCGCCAAACACTACCAGTCATTCCAAGGTCGACTGCTGCAGATGAAATAAATGCTTGCCTCAAATCATCAAATCTGTGGCGATATGTGAAGAAACTTCAGCTGGCGGCAAACATTCAGCATTGCTGAACGTTTTGTCTTGCATTCGCCATGACGATTAACAAATCTGAAGGCCAAGCCTTGAGTGTTTGTGGTCTGAATGTAGAAAATTCATGTTTTTCTCATAGTCAATTGTACGTGGCATGTTCATCGCCATGACGATTAACAAATCAGAAGGCCAAGCCTTGAGTGTTTGTGGTCTGAATGTAGAAAATGCATGTTTTTCTCATAGTCAATTGTACGTGGCATGTTCACGTGGCGGAAAACCATCCGCTTTATTGGTTCTTGCGTCTGAGAATAAAACGAAAAATATCGTATATCACAATGTGTTTCAGTGAAGAGAATCGATCCGAGTCAACCAATGCAGCAATATACATAGCTGCAACAAAACAAATGTCTTGCTGGCATGCCATTGAAATACTTCATTTTTGTACTTTTTTGAATCTTTGTTTTCTTTAAGTATATTATCCTAATTAACTAATAATAGATGCGCATGAAAATAAAACAAAAAATGTCGTATCACAATGTGCTTCAGTAAAGAGAACCAACCCGAGTCAACCCACGCAGCAATATACATAGCTGCAATAAAGCAAAAGTCTTGCTGACACGCCATTGAAATACTTACTTGATTTTTGAACTTTTATTGAATTTTTGGTTTCTTTAAATATATTATCCTAATAAACCACTGAACATAATAAATGTTTTGTATTGATTTTTTTACGTTAATAAAATAATAAATTAAGTATAGCTGAAAGTTAACACGACGTTCATTGGCTCTTAGGCGGTACGAAGTTCGCCGGGTCAGCTAGTTTTTTATAAAATACAATATGACTATATTTACTAGTTTTCAAAAAGACGGCCACATGAATAAGTAAATTTTACAGGTGTGGCGTCCTGCGACATTCAAATTGCTTTTTCAAAGAACAAAAGAACTTGAAAATTGAATAGAGGTCATAGAAAATGATGTATTAGGAAATAAAGCCAGGAAATCAATTGGTGATCTTTAATATAGAAAGTGCTTGTCGAAACCATCACGACCAGACTTAAAGATGTCCAGACCCTGCAAGATCGAAAATCTCTACAAAAGAAATCATAATTACCAGAAAAGGGGAAGATCGTTTTTCCGCAGGCTAATGAACTACTACATACCTCTTCTCATAATTGCTAACATTTACATAGAATGGTTCGAAGATTTACCGTTCAGCAAAGCTAAGAAGAAGCTTAAACTTTGGTCGAACTCCATGTTGATAACACTTTAATCATCTGGAATGAAATTGGCGGTGAACTACAGAAATATCTTTCACTGATCAACAAGCTTGCACCTCGCGTCAGATTCACTAAAAATACACTAATACTAATACTACTGAGAAAGCTGCCGTTTAACCTTACTAAACTACTTAGCTCAAAGAAGTAATAGCCATCAGTAAATCGAGAACTAACACACTTGAATTGTTATTAAGCCACTCAACCAATATGAAGCATGAAATTGTAAGAACCCTGATGAACAGGGTACACTTGAGCAGGAATTTTTTTCAATTAGAAAAGACATCACAGAAATACAATACGAGAGGAAACAAAGAAATTCGGTGACGCTGACCATGCATGGATACAAGATTATCACATGATGTGGTCAGAGGCCAACATTATTCTAAACGGGTCAAATCAGAGAAAAGGAAAATTCATGGAAGCAGTCATGATATTAGAAATATATGGATAGTATTATTAACTAAGCGTAATCTTACCTTAGTGTTAGTTAATCAGTCACATTGTACGCATGACTGGGCTCATCTTTTTCATTTACCGGTGCAACAAATTTTAGTATAAAATAAATTGAAGACATGTGATTGTTAATATTCACCTGAAGGTGTCTGGAGATACTTAGATGTTGAAACGTAGTGACACCTCACATAAATAGAGATAAAGGAAATCTAGGAATAATTAATCTTTTGTTAAACAATTTAGACTCTCACATAGCTTTCAATAATGTAGATAAAAATGATACATTAATTTTCTGAGCCCTCTACCTAGTTTTCCTTTATTTATAATGCTTGTCTGAATTTTGGATATCATTGAGGCATTCTATTTGTTCAGTGTCATACCCAACAGAGTTCGCAAGATTGATACCTTGCGTTAATCCTAAATTTAGTGAAAATATAAATAAATAATAAATTTGCATAAAAAAACTATTTTTAAACGTAAAATAGCTGGATAACATAAAATCAAATCTGCAATCTGAATGCACTATAAAAAACTTAATTTTTGAAATTGAGAAAATATAATTCGTAAATAAAACAAGACGGTTTATATGTCTATGAAACTGTTATGGCCAAGCTGACTTGGATTTCTCCATTATGTACGTTTAAGGCGTTAACAGTTCCTGCTTTAGCAAATGTATATCCTGGAGGCATAAACATATAGAACCCACCTTCATTTTGATTTAAACGCTCGCAAGTTTTTGCATCTACAATCTCTACTCCTAGGAATGTGTTTAAAAACAGGTGAATGGGACGGAGAGGTAGGATAGAATGGCTTGCCTGCTCTTTAGACCTGACGCCTCTTGATATTTTGTGGGGTCTCTTAATGTCGATTGTTTACAAATAAAACCAAATAATTGGGAATATTTGAAAATGCGCATATGGTATGTAATAGAAGAGATAGCCGGAGAACATCTAAAACATAGCTTAACTGAAACCCGCAATTGATTAGCACACCATTAAGAAGTTGATGTAAGATAACTTGAACATTTATTTTAAATATAAATAAGAGCTAATTTCTTGTACATCGCTGCAAACTTATGTTTAAGTAATTTAAATATTTATTCACTTTATTTACTCGAAAACGTATTAAGGATATCTTAGAAAATTATACTAAAATGTTACATAATGTAGCGAAACTGCATTTGTATCTGAAAAACACTAAGCCTGGAAATACCGCTGATATACTGTTCCACAAGTATCAATATCTTAAGCCTAAAATTCCAAGAAAATCAATATTACCCGTTTTTAAGAATTTAGTCGGTTCCAGACTTTTGACTAACCCATGTAAATTTATCTATAGGCTAAATGTGCAGGCCCAACCTATTTTTGATCAACCTTGTATATACAACAAGAATTTTTCATAAAGAACCTCAGCCTAAAAATATTCTATATATAACGGATCTGTCCCTGAATATATTTGAAAAATTTGGAGCATATTTTTACCTTATCTGTCTAGTTTTTCGACTATTTCAACATAAAAGAAAATAAGGTCACATGCTCGCTTCAAATTTGGGCAACGTAAATAAATATATATAATAAAGATTTTCCATGCTTGTTTGCTCTTTTAAATTGAAATTTCAAGGAAGTTTGAGACAGTTCTTTTTGAAGCCATGGAGCTACATTCTTAGCTTTTTCGTGATAGACCGTCATCAAATCAATTGATTTGTCAAAGTCAAATTGAAAACTTGTCAACAAAAGCTTTTAAATGTCTTGCTTTTAAAAACTGGGACAGGTTTCTCCTCGAAACGTAGTTTCTTGTAAGTTTTTCAAGCTTCGACTTAGCTGCCAATTTTAACAATTACCTTCCGGGATATGGACCGATGAAGTTTTATCCTATCATAATCCATGCAATACATTTCAGATTCGGGTGACATAAGAGGTATTTATTTGGTGCAAAAAGTCAAATGCAGTTTTTTATACTTAATCTCTTGAGAAATGTATAAAAATGTTCCTAAATTTACTTTGTATACTTTTTAAAGTACAGAGTAGCGAGTTGCTTCACGAGAATGGTGAGAAATAGATAGCATCATTTTTAATATTATTACATATTTGCCCGGTATATCTATATATATAAAACAAAGTCGTGTTAGTTACACCACTTATAACTCAAGAACGGCTGAACCGATTTTTATCATCTTTGGTTTGTTGGATTTGTCTCCGCCCCGAATAGCAGAATAAAATTCTCGGATAAAAAATTATACACAAAATTAGTTATAAATTACGCTTGGAACTCTGTCATCTTCCGCAATTGACAGCTCAGGTCACGCACGATTATAGTTTTTTAGTAATATTTGATGTCCACTGCAAATCAGTGACATACTACACATTATAGGATAGAAATTCAATGGAAAATAGTGGGAAAGAAGCATATTCAAATCTAGAAAGATATTGAAATACATAGAAAATACTCGAATAGAAAAATATAAAAATTATAGAGAATGACAACTAGGGGTTCGCGAGACTATGGTCTCGGTCTCGGTCTTGTCTCGGTCTCGGTCTCGAAAACGAGACCGAGACCGAGATCGAGACCTGGAAATTAGAATCGAGACCGAGACCGAGACTTATCTATCGAGACCGAGACCAAGACCGAGACCAAGGTAACGAGACTCTCGGTCTCGGTCTCGGTCTCGAAAAGTATTTTTATTTGTTGCATTTTCAAAACTTATTTTTCTGATAAAATCAAATTTTTATATATGTTATTGGCAATTTCTACCAACGGGGTCCAATCAACCAAAAAATTGAAAAATCGTGCAAATCCAGGTATAACGCTTGTTTATTTTAAATTGGGCTGTTTCTTTTTAAGATTCTAGAAGAAAGGTTATACTGTTATGTACATAATATGTAATTATGTAGATAACTTATTTTGAGCCATTTCCAAGCAATACACAGCTATGAGTTTCACATTTTTCGTAATATCTACAAGGTAATAAAACATGGCGTGTCCATTAAAACAACTGGATATCTGCTTCTCGTACAACCGTGTCAGATTAGTATATTAAAAGATGAATGGCCACCTTTGACCATATCCACTTATACAGTATATACCGTACACCTATACAGAGTGTCACAAAATTAGTCTAGTATTTGTCAAAAATGCCTTAAATTTTTCCTATAAACATATATCGGGAAACGCCCCTTACGGGAAGCTAGGGCCTCTTAAAGGTGGGCCCCTAAAGATGTTTTTTTTTTCTAATTATTTCCAAAATTGTGTGAAATATAGTTTTAAAATTTTGGAATTCCCATATGTAAACTAAGTTTTTCTTCAAACGTCAGTAAATCCGTCATTACTCGACTGTGTAGGCGGCCGTGAAATTTCGTTTTTCCTCCGCCGGAGCTTTACTTTTCACTTTTCCGCCGGCGGAGGTAAAAGTGTTGTCATAGCAACATAGATACAATACAAACAGACAACAAAATAAGCGTCAACAACTCAAGATTTATTAAACTACAATTTGTATTTATCACTCAATTTGTGACTGCATTTCTAAAAATCACTAATTTAGGAACAAATTGGTTATTATTTAATCGAACTTACTCAATAACTGCTTATCAATATGGAATTAAAACGCAATCGGAGACCTTAAAAAATAATTATTGTTGACAGTGTCCACTGACAGCTTTATGTTACATTATATTCACCGACACCGGTCTAAGCAAGGCCACCTACGACCGTGGTCTAAGCCGCCTTGCGAACCCATTTATCTTTAATAATAATTAGGTATTATTACTATTAAAAAGAGATGTTTTTGCATTAATTTGTCGACATTTGAAGAAAAAACAGCATATTTTATTTGGAGGAAAAGTTACTTTTCATGGCTTGCTCTCTATTACCAGCCTCACTCCGTTCGGCTGTTAGACACGAGCGCGCCATGAAAAGTATCACTTTTCCTCCATATAAAATAATATACTATTAATATTTAGAATTCGGAAATGGAATAAGAAATAGAAAATTTTAGTCAGGTCAGGTGCTTAACATTTTGGGAGTGAATATAATTTACGTCAACTTTTATGTGGGCTATTTTTTTATTTTTTTTTTACAAATTTTGAAAATTTTATTTTTTTTTTTGGTAAAAAAGTGCCTCTTATTTCGTATCATTAAGAGGCAGGGTTTTGAGAAAAACGGATTATAAATGTATTCCGACTGCCAAAAACGGGTGTAAATTGAATGCTATAATTTGTCAAATTTTGAAAATCTGTCATAACTTTTTTCTGGAACAAGTGTTTCTACTATTTTATAATAATATGAAGTTTTGTAACGTTAAAAATAATTTTTGGGGAATATAAAAAATTATAACCTTCATTTTACACCCGTTTTTGGCAGTCAGTGTGCTTTAAAATCCGTTTTTCTCAAAAACTATGCGTTCTAGCGAAGCAAACTTAGGGGCACTTTTTTGCGAAAAAAAAATTCAAATTTTCAAAATTTGAAGAAAAAATATATAAAAAGTTAGCCCAAAAAAAAGTAAATTTTTAGATTCACCCCCTAAAATGTTCGCAACTGACTAAAATTTTTAATTTTTAGTTCCATTTTTAAATTCAGAATATTAAAGCTGGTAGAATCCCAAAATTTTAAAACTCTATTTTACACCGTTTCGGAAATAATTAAAGAAAACCATATTCAGGGGCCCATTTTTAAGAGGCTCTAGCTCCCTTCCCGATATATATTTATAAGAAAAATTTTAGTTATTTTTGACCGATAAATACATGGTTGATTTTTCGTCCACTAATTTCGCGACACCCTGTATACTGTTAAATTTTAAGAGTAATGACATCACTTTGTATGGCTGCGTTACAACTGATAAGAAATGTAAAAAATAAGAAGAAAAAGCGTTGACTTTGACAATAAAATTGACATAAATCGGTACCTAGTTTTTATGTGTACAGGGTGGCCAAATAAACGTGCAAGGTACTGTATCTCGGAAACTACTCATTGTAGGGACTTGCGGTAAAAAATTTTATAACTAAAGTAGCCAAAAAAAAATCCTTAAAATTATTTTCGGGTTTCGCAGGTGGCCGCTAGGGGGCGTAACCGCCATCTTGAATTGAAAAATGTGGTGTTTTTCGGAATTTTGCCTAAATAAGATAACAAAAAAATACAAGCAATTTCAAGCTTAGATAAATTCGATTTTTTTTTGTTAAACACTTTTTGTCCTATCTCCAAAAATAAACTGGTGGGGGGTGTTCAAATGTTTTTGTAAATAAACATCTGTAACTTCAAAACGGCTAAACGGATTTCAACCGACTTGGTGTCGTTGAAAAGAACTTTTCTTGGGCAACAAAGCCTACCTTATTTGTGGTCATTGTAATTTGCTATGTCGCCACTAGGGGGCATTTTTCGATATTACGACAGAAATTGCGAAATTTCTAAAAAAAATTAAATCTATTGGTACGAGTTTTTTTTTCATGAAGAAATAGTAAAATGATGCCCAACCAAGCTAGTGAAAACCGCGCCTCGATATCTTGTTCCTAACCTAAAATATCGGCAAAAGAAAATTTTACTATAAAATCAGTTTTTTAATTTCAAGTTTGTTGGTTGTTTTTTAATTTTAAGTTTGTTGGTTGTTTTTTTATAGGTAACTTAAATTTCTATTTCAAAACTAGGAACCGCAAAAAATATAAACAGCTTGAATCGTCATTTTAGGTTGTAACTTTTAATAAAAAAAGACGCCATTTATGCTTAGGCGCATATTAACTATGATATAGGTACGAGTAGGTACGTAATGAAAGATAAAACAAATGTCTAATAACAATATTAGAAAGAAACGTCAAATTTAACTGTAAAAAAAAAGTTTTTCTCGGGCACCAAAACCTAGTTTATTTGTGATGATTGTAATTTGCTATGTCGCCACTAGAAGACGTTTTTGGATATTACGACAGATAGTGCGAAATTCCTAAAAAAAAATTAAACCTATTGGTATCAGTTTTTTTTCATGA
>JAEQML010083587.1:0-10426 GCA_016904865.1 Pissodes strobi | reverse complement strand
ATTATTATTATTATTATTATTATTATTATTATTATTATTATTATTATTATTACTGTTCAATTTATTCAACAACAACATTTATTTTTACAAAAGGAAAGCATTTTTATTACTTATGACTAGTGAGTGGGGTACTAGATGTTCAAGACATCTGTATGTTTCCCTAGTGTGGCCAACATAATTGACTGTAATAATTTCAATAATATTTACATTTGTATAATACTCAAAGTACGAGTCGGTTCTTCGCTAGACCAAATGAAGGAACAAAATTGTAATAAAACTTTAAAATACAAAAATGTAAAAAAAGGAAAACAAAGGAAAAACAAATGAAAAAGAGAGAGAGAGAGAGAGAAAACTGGCAAGCAAATATAAACCCAGAGAAAAGAAATAATCCGGTGGGGTTCTTTATCTAATCAAATATGTTCGGTCCCTAATCCTTAAAAAAACCTCAGTATTTTCTAAGATAAAAGTCTTGCTATTAATGTTGAATGTTTTGATTGAAGCATTGCTCTTTATATTAGTTGGAAGTTCATTATAAAATCTGGAGCCCAGATAATCCATGAATTTTAGGCTGATAGATTTTTTGATATTTGGGATAATTAGATTTTTGTCTACATTGGCTCTAGTTAGATGCTGGTGATTGACGAATCTTTTTAGTTTCGCGTTTTTGTGTATGTATGAACAAACAAAATGAATGTATAAATAATCTATGTTGCAGATGTCCAAACCATATAATAGTCTAGTTGGATATAGTCTATTTTGCTTGAATATTACTTTTAAGATATAATTTTATATGGTCCTTAGAGGTTGCAAGTTACTTTTGCATGTACCACCCCATACAGTCAACCCGTATCTAATTAAAGATTCAACCAGTGATTTGTAAACCAAAGTAGTCAGTCTGGTACACAAAAATTCTCTTAGTATATAAAATTTTGATATTAAACAGCGTATTTTCTTTGTGAGATAAGAAATGTGTTCAGTCCACTTTAGGTGTTGATCAATGATCACCCCCAGGTACTTGGCACTTGAGACTTCCCGAATGGCATCATCCCTCCCATCACCTGTTTTAATGTTATTGAAGTTTGGTCTATTTGCTTTTGTAAGCGAAAAAGCAATATAATTTGTTTTGGTTAAATTTATTGTCAATTTGAAGGATTCCAGCCAACGTTTAACGTCAAGTAAACCCCGAATCACCTTCTCTTTTGTGTCTTGCCAAGTCTCACCAGAGAAAATTAGAACCGTATCGTCAGCGTAAGAAATTATTTTTCCATTGATGTTCAATTTAAGTAAGGAGTTTATGTAGGTTATAAAGAGTATTGGCCCTAAGATTGTACCCTGAGGTATTCCTATTTTAATGTTTAAGGGTTGGCTGAGTGTGTCATTTAGCTTCAGATATTGGTCTCTGTCAAGCAAGTAATTCCTGAAAAGTTCCATCACCTTGCCCCGGATTCCATAGTGTGATAACACCTCTAGAAGCCTTTGATGGGGCACTGTATCGAAAGCCTTAGCAAGGTCTATCAAAACAGATATCGTTTTTTACCATTATTCATATTTTTAGTAATTTCAGCGACAAGGGAATACATTGCATCTGTTGTGCTTAAACCTTGAGAGAAACCGAACTGAATATCAGAGAGTATATTGTGTTTGTTAAACAACGGAATCAGTCTATTTTTCAAGCACATTTCAAACACTTTCGCGAAGTTGTTTATTAAACTGATAGGGCAATAATTTTGTATTTTATTCTTCATTTTATTCATCATTTTTTTTTGTGTATCGAAGTAATGACAGATTCTTTAAAATGACTGGGTATCTTAGCTGTTTTGAAAATCAAATTCATAATGTGAGCTATCGGCTCTGCCAACTCCAGATGCACAAATTTTATTAGCCTTGCACAAATACCATCTTTGCCTGGGGCGCTATCATTTTTAAGAGAGGATATGTGCTCTATAATTTCGTTTTTTGTTACTGGGCTCAGATATAGTGACGTTTGTAGGCTTTCATTTACCACATATGGATTTTGTGGTACTTTTATTTTTCTTTCCATTTCAGTACCAATGTCGGCAAAATATTTATTACAAGCATTTGCCATGTCGATGTTATTAGAAAAATTCATATTATTTACATCCAAAAATAAGAAATTGTTTTTTGAATTCTTTTCCCTGGCATTTGTTGCAGCCTTTATTATTTTATATATGGTTTTAATGTCCGTTTTATTGCTTTCTATTTTTTGTTTATAAAAGTTGTATTTTTGTTTTTTTATTAATTTATTTAATACATTTCTATATGAAATATTTTCTGCCTTTAGTACTTCGTTGTAATTGTTCTTTAATCTTTTTTTAATTTCGGTTTTTTTTAAACGATTGGTTGTAGCTTGGTCTAAAAAATGTGTGAAAATGTTCAAAAAGGAACAAGTGGCATGTTCCGCATCCTCTGAATTATAAATACCAGACCAGTCGTGGCTTAATATTTTTTCTTTAAAGGCCGGGTAGTCGATATTTTTGTAATAATCAAATTTTTGATTCTTGTCGGCAGCATTATTGTCATTGAAGCTAAGATTTATGTTTAGCATTATAGGATAATGATCAGTCACGTCTTTGTCAAGAATGTATGATTCAGTATTTAGGTTATTTAACTTTAATTTTTGTCTAATGAATAGGTGGTCTATGCAAGAAGATGATTCAGACGTTACTCTAGTGGGTAAATTGATGTGGGAGACAAAACCATTCTGTGCCATCATCAGATCATTTACTGTGTTATTGACATGATTTTGGATGTTTATATTGAGGTCCCCCGTTATTATTTCAGTGCCCTGTGTTAACGACTTTTGGAAAAATTGTTTTAAATCTTCTATGAGCAAAATATCTACTATAGGAGGTGGTTTGTATATAGCATTAATTCCAAAAGACATATTGCAGTGGTCAAGTGTAATTCTACTCAAGGTTACACCTGATAAACTTAATTTTATATGGCTCAAAATCGCGTTCAATTCATCCTTTATAAAGATTAGTAGACCATCATTTTTGTTAAAATCTCCTTGATTGTAAAATGAACTATAACACGGTAAGTTATAAACATCACTTGATGAAAGTTGGAAACATTCACTTAATATAATAATGTCACAATATGTCAGGTGATACATTTCCAGGAATATAAGTAGCTGATCAAAGTTCTTCTAATGTTAAGATGTAAAATGTTTAATACTTTGTTTTGTAATGTAATTTGCCTAGCAAGCGAAGCCTCATCCACAAAGGATTCGTGCACATCATTTCCCACACTGTCCAATTGAGCTAGTATTTCATCATGAGGTGGTTTGAACATTATATATTGTATTGAATTTTATTCTTTAATATTTCTAAGTGATATTTATAGCTTGGACAATCTGGGTCAGATGCTACATGTGTTACCTTATAATTTGTTTTAAAGTTGTCATTTGCTTGTAAACAGTTATTACACTTTTTTACCCCTCTTTGACATTCTGCTATTGAATGTTCGCCGGCACACCATTCGCATACTGTCTTTTTGGTGCACTTATTGATCTTATGATAAAGTTCCTGACAATTATAACACCTTGAGACACTCAAGTCCCCATAGACAGAGCATCTGCTCCACTCAAGGTGAATTTTCTTATGTTCCATGAATTTGTGAAAAAGTCCCGCCGAACATTCTGCAAAGATTGTAGCCGCCGAGTTTCTCCTTTCCTTCACATATGTTATGTTTAGTTCATCACTCTCTCGGATCCAACTGTTCTGCCTTCTTATACACTCCTGGATTTCTTCTTTTGGTCTGTTGCCCTCATATCCTGGAATTTTGACTTTATGTTTCATCATTTTGGTTGTTACTATTTCATATCCATCTCAGCTGATCCTCGGCTGCTCGCTTCAGTTCGTCCACATCCTTCTTAGTAGGACATTTTATGATCATATTGCCATTACCTGTAATTCTCGTTCTCTTTATACCAACATTCAACTGTGATGGATTAATTTTGTTTGTGATGTCCTCTTTAGTTTTTTGATTAAGCTGCTTTTTTTTTGGACGAATAATCAAATCGGGGACACAGGCCCTATTTGCCAGGGTTGGTTTTCTGGTTACATTAGCATATGATATTTCTGAATAATTATTGATGGGTTTGGCGTTGTTCAATTGTTCAATCTCCTTCTTCAATAGGTTTATTATTTCGTTCGTGGAGTCGATATTCTCATTCTTGCTTTCTATGACATCCTGTAGTAGTTTAAATGCTTCAAATTTGGTACAACTAGGGCAATAAAATTTCATAATTCTATTGCGCAATTCCAGTACCTTGACTTCAGAAGAGGACAGTCCTCCACACTGCTTGCACACTTCTTTCCTACAACCATCGCAACCGAAGTTATCTTTCGTTTTTGTTTCGCGACAAATCGAGCACTCCATTCCTCAGAATGACGATCTATTTCTATGTATTGTCTGCTACATCTGGCATTACTGCACATTCGAGACCCGATGTTTATTATTATTATTACTATTATTATTATTATTATTATTATTATTATTATTCTTATTATTATTATTATTAATATTAGTACATACCAATGATCAAACTGCACCTCTGGCACTTTCAAACTCTAAAGTTTTGACACCTAATGAATGATCATTCGTAACATTTCGTTTTTATAATAACAATGATGGAAAGGTGATCAAGATGAAAAGCTATATAAAACAGATGCAGGTATTTTACTTCCAGACAAACAGATCTACTCCATTTACCATCACCTCATGTTCCATTTAAATTTATGAAGATTGATACTAAAATTGCCATGTATCTACCTACTACCAGAAATGCGACAACCCCTTTTCGATCAATTTGCAATTGGTAAAATGAAACTTCTCTAAGCAATAACAAATTCCTTTGATGCTAAAAACGAAAGGAATAATGCAATGACCTGAAACACGTGCCGATCCTCAGACATAATTTTATTAGCTTCAGATTTCCAAGGGTTCAGGTCACCCATGCCGACAATTCTGGGAAGAAAAACTTAATAATACACCCTTTCTTGGATTAATCTTATTACTTATAGTCTCTACAAGCATTCATTAGGAATCATTAGAATGGTAATTGATGGTTTGGCCCTTAACCCAATTGGAACTCGAGTCGAACAATATATTGTTAAAATGACGTACTTATTAATATTATTTTTAGAATTTGAAACTGCTTAATCAATACTAAACGCTGCATATGCCCTGTTTACCCAATTCAGTTTGCTAGAATTTGTTACGAAGGTACGAGGCTAAAACTAGAAATAGTATTTGTAACATGTACCACACTCAAATCTAAAATACACTATTATATAGGCTTTAAAGCCTATTTATCTCTAATCTCGATCGTCTCTAAGGTGTAATTTTTTCTTTCAATTTTGAACACCGCTTGTAATATCAGAAATCTCACTGTTTGAAATACTATTATATTTCGAAATTTTGAATGTAACATGTAAGTTCTGGAGAAAGACACTAGTTTGATTGAAATCAGGTTATTATAGAGCAAGAAGAATGACTTGGAGACGGTACTGTATTGCACATAGGAAAGCGTAGCGGGAACATCAATAACGGTTTCCCACTGCAATTTAAAAATGAAACGGTACCCCTGTTGTAGATTCGATCTTGGTCGATTTTCTAAACAAACAGAGACTGCACATAGGCAGTATATATCACCATAGGGGCTACTTCTAAAGGGAATTTGAATAAAACAAAAACCTTTAGCATTGTATGAATATTTTAATATGTTATTTTACTTGAAAACAACTTAAAGCTCATAAATAAACAAATATAAACATTTAAAGTATTTACTTCTGACGATCCTAGAATATAGACAGTTTCTGTCGGTCATAGGTATCGAATTCACACAATATCAGAATGACAATACTTATACTAAAGAAGTGTATAAACAATTATAATCTCACCAAAATATAAAGTTATAAATACAACCATGCAGCTAAACGCAGTTAAATGTTTGTTAAAGTTCCTACGGAGCCACTCAGTGTGAGCTTGATTAACGGAGATAGCGCTGAGAGGAAATACAGTAATATACAAGAAGTAATAAAAAAAAGGATAAATATTACCTCAATGTCCACAATACGTTACTATGTGCAATATATTCACCAATTGACGAGCAACGTTCAATTGTTCAGTTTATCTTCCAACACAGGGAAAGTCACTTAAAAACACTTACTAGATCTCTCCTTAGCTTTTATATACAATGTACTTCAACTTCTTGCAAATAAGAAAGACTCAAGGTGGAGTGGATTGAGAATATTATGCAGTCATATGCATAAATACATTCTGTTGGTAGCCCAATGGCGTCAAGATTTTATTTTACCTTGCAGGGTAATTTGCACTGGCAAACATGACATGTATGAGTGTGTAACAGAAAAGTTTTGAGAAATGCGGTTTTAATACAAGCAACTAAATGGATTCTATAACACGGTATGCAGGGATCTTATACGCTAAACTCCGAGAAATGGAAATAGGAAGCTTTATATTATAATAAAGCAGAGAGAATATTGGCCAAATGCCAAAAACGCCGGCTTTTGAGAGGGTGAGTGTAAACGAGTGAGCTTACTTACATGACCGAGTGCCACAGGGAAGGCTCTATAGCGTTTTACTTGTGAGACAATAAGGGAACAACTTCCATGGTCGAGTGCCACGGGGAGCGAATACTAACGTGACTTACTTCACAACCAGGGAACCAGTCCTCCATGGCCGAGTGCGACAGATAGCGGATTCTAGAACATGAAGAGGCGTTGTCTCTCTCCCTTGGCGTGTGAACTTACCCCCATTACTAACATATCACATCCGTAGATGGAAAATAACGTAAATATAGAGAAGTTGTACAAAAACTTAACATCACCGGTTGTCTAAATTAAAATTATGATTTTTTACACAAACCTGGTCGAAATCTGCTGACTAGTTTTCGATATTCGATTATTATAGTTCGGAATTTTAGAGTCGCCTAAAATTATTGATAGGAATTTTAGGTTGTGTTAGGTGGCTATCCTGTAGGAAGCACTGTGATTGGTCGGATGCGTTTCTGTTTGTAGCTGACCCTAGACTTGTGCTTCGAAATACGTGGATTGTATTGTTCGGAGCCGTTCGGCTTTTAGCTATTTAATTAAACTGATGCAGTGGATAAACGTTGTGACAAGAGATGGCGCGCTAAGGGCGTCGCAGAGAATATTTAATATTTTCTTCCAAGAATCCAAATGGCAGAAAAAAAAACAAGAGTATTGCACTCAGTCCGGGTTGCCTCTTAAGAATCGCCCTGTTATCTATTATTAAAGACCATGAAGTGAAAAGGTACATATGATAGATATATAGATATATGACAAAGTAGTACTTATTGAAATTGAAATACATGAACGACGATACCTTTGATATAGTACTAGATTTATTTAACGAAGTATACAAAACAGGACATATACCGGAACAATGACTACTCTCCACCTTCTGCGCTATCCCAAAAACCACAAACGCTAAAGACTGTTGTGAATACAGAACAATATCTTTAATAAGTCATGCACTCAAGGTATTTCTGAAAGTCATACATGGATGCAGTAATAAGAAACTAGAAGAGGGAATAGATGACAGTCAATTTGGGTTCAGAAACGGACTAGGTACCAGAGAGGCGTTGTTTGCACTGAATGTGTTAGCACAGAGGTGTCTAGACATGAATATGGATATGCATGTCTGTTACGTTGACTTCGAAAAAGTCTTCGATAAAGTAAGACACGAAAAACTAGTCAAAATTCTTAGAAAAAAAACATAGACAACAGAGATTTAAGAATAATAACAAATCTTTACTGGAATCAACGCGCACAAATAATAGTGGACAGTGAACAATGCCCAGAAATTGAAATAAGGAGAGGAGTGAGACAGGGATGTGTTATGTCTCCCCTGCTCTCCAATGTATACAGTGAATCAATTTTTGAAGAGGCACTACTATCTGAGGAGGAAGGAATAATAATAAACGCAAAAGTAATAAAAAAAATAAGATTTGCGGATGACACATTGATTATGGCAAGCTCCGCGGAAGAACTTCAAAGACTATTAAATAGAACCAGTCCATTTTGTGAACAGTCTGGATTAAAAATAAACATAAAAAAGATTAAAAATATGGTAATAACAAAGAAGCCAAACATACAATCAAACATAAATTTAATGGATCGACAAATAGAAAGAGTTCGAAAATACAAATACCTGGGCACCTGGATGACAGAAAATAATTACCAAACAACAGAAATAAGAACTAGAATAGAAACAGCAAGAAATGCGTTTGTGAAACCGAAAACAATCCTCTGTTCCATAGACCTCACAATAGAACTAAGAGTGAGAACATTAAGGTGCTATGTGTTTTCAATACTATATTATGGACTGGAAAGCTGGACACTTAAACAAGGACACATACTAAGACAGAGTTTTATCCACAATACCGAAACAGAATCTTTGCACTTGCATCAAGAGAAGTTTAAGACTTAATCATCTCCTGATGATGCTGACATGGTTAGCGAAACGGTTCTCGAGTGCAAAAATTATGTTTCGGTATTGTGGATAAAACTCTGTCTTGGTGCATTTTGCCGAAGGTTCCAAACCCCTACACAGTCAAGAAAATATAAACAAACAGCAGTCGTTCGAAATGTGGTGTTATAGAAGAATGCTCAGGATATCATGGACAGAAAGAAAAACAAACATGGAAATACTTCGAGAAATGGGTAAAGAATATTAGTGATGGGCATAACCGAATTATTTTGATAACCGAATTATTTGTATTCAAATAATATTAATAACCGAATGATTATTTGAATAATCATTCGAATAAATTCAGGTGAGCGATCGCAGCCGGTTAGGAAGGAGGTGCAGCCACCGAATATTAACTAACGATGTTAATATTCGGTGGTTCAGCGTCATCGGCATCTTATCCGTAACTCGTAACTGCTTTATTGTCTTATTAAGCATGGCTTGATAAATAAGTAAATAACAATAGAATACGAGTAAATATTTGATTACACAATATTATTGAACAAAATAATAAACAGCATTTTACGTTTTTCAATCAAAAATACTTAAACTCCAAAATATCATTCTTGATGATGTGTTGATTACATGTAATGAACATAATTATTAAAAATCTACTTTGCAAAAAAGTATTTCTCTCTGGCGATGTATTTATAGTACTATAATAATATTAATAATTAATAGTACATATTATATTGTTATAGTTATATTACGATTTATGTATGCTCCTACATTCTAAATTCCAATATATAACCTAAAACCTAAACAAGCATTAGGTGATAATTGGTGTTATGTATTGGAAAGCAGGCCGTATTCATTATGAAGAAGTGCATGAAAGAAATAAGAAATATGTGGGGCTGCTTGCCGGCCGCATCAAAAGCGACCGCCTTTTATTTTGATTCTTTGAAGATGTCAACAAATTGCTGTACTGCTGTATTTGCACTTTTTAGGCGTTCAGGTGCCGAAAATTGGATTTTTTTATGTTAGGTACACAATAAAAGTATATTATGTAATCTTAACTTAATATTCGCTAGTTTTCAACCCCCCAAGTTCGGCTTCCACATTCCACAATTCCACATCCTATCGGTACATTTGAAATTTTAAAACTCATCTTTTATTCGAGCTAAAACATCGAAACTTGCTTCAGAACTCATAACTAAATTAAACCGCTCCTTGCTCGTTGATCATTCGACGGATCGACGCGACAGAAGGTTTGTTCCTTCGTGTTCGTATTTGAATTCGTACGTATCAGGTTCAGGTTATTTTTCATTCAAATACTTGTGGAATGAAAACCGGATAACAGGTTATTTTTCATTCGAATAAGCCCATCACTAAAGAATATGAAGTAATTAACACCATAAAGGCAAGAAAGTTACAATATCTAGGACATATAATGAGAGGACAGCGGTATGAGATGCTTAGACTAATTATGCAAGGAAAGATAAAGAGAAGAAGAAGCATTGGTAGAAGGAGAATTTCATGGTTAAGAAATTTAAGGGATTGGTTTAACTGTAGCTCAATAGAACTTTTCAGAGTGGCGGCAAATAAAGTAAGAATAGTCAAATCAAATCAAATCAAATCAAAGATATATATTACGTCAGGAATTGCACAGTAATTTTACGATCGTCACATTTTCGTCACTGGTTTTTTACATAAAATGTGCCAGCATACATACCTTATAATCTAAAAGTACAAATGTATACATATATAACACTAACTTAAAATTAACATATGCATTAAAACCTGTTAAAATTAACACACTACAAGTTGATGTGATAAAAACTCGTCTATACTATAAAAAGCATTATCCAACAAAAATGTCTTTATTTTTAGCTTAAACTGTGTAAGAGGCAGATCCCTCAGAGTGGTAGGGAGTTTGTTATAAAAAGTA
>JAEQML010083586.1:0-10427 GCA_016904865.1 Pissodes strobi | reverse complement strand
AACGTGCTTATTTTATCATCTCTTCTTACCCCACGTAACGCGGTCCCGGTCTACCTCAGTTACCCCCCGGCACGCTAAACAAGGCATGTCCTCACGAGTAGAACATCCATTGGTGGATTAAAGGAAGCATTGAGACCCCGTCATTGTACTAATCGCGACGCGGCTCTTCTCTGAGAAGTTATTCTTTAAGAAACACGCTACCCCCTAAGCTATTCGTGACACGTGGTGGAGGCGTTAAGTTACAAAGAGAGAAAAACCAATTAAATTATAATTAAAAAATTCAAAGCACGCGCCGGTATTATTTCGCGCGGTTAAATCTTATTATTGGTCAATAAAACTAACATAATTCAAAAAATTTTATTTACAATATAAGGCAATTTTAAATTACGCGCGTTCAAGCTACGTCCATTGCTGCATACACGTCGCCATCTTGCGGCGGACGGTAAAAGCTGCAAGGTCATTGAATTCAAGCGTTACCCCTAGTTAGGAGAGGTCAAGAATAGAACCGCATGGTGTGACCAAGGCCAGGTCCGTATCTGCAAGGAAAAAGATAATAAATTAGATACAACTGAGTGTTGAATTAAAATGGTGCAATACAACAGATTTGTATAGGAGAAACTAAAGGAAACCATAGAGCAAGAAGGAGAAACTAGTGAAGACGACAAAGATAAGGAAAATAAAATTATATATGGAACAAGTACGCAAGTAAAATAAGAAACTAAAGAAGAAACAAGCAAAAACAAAAATGGGAGGTGGGATCAAAGTTTCAATGTGAACAAAATTTCTACATAGTGAAACATAAATAAGCATAATATATACTAAAGTGTTATTAAGACAAATATATAGATAAAACACTTAGGAAGTTAAGGAACTATATACAAATAGACAATACACATAGTACATAGAAGGAGTTATGAAGAAAAAAGAAACTAGGATAAGTCGTGTTACGTGAATATTAGTGAGAAGATTAGTAAACTATGTATGCAAAATAAATAGGTGGAGCAAATGTGAAGATATAATAGTAGAGCACAAGTAAATGGATCAGTTGCATGATTATCGATATCGAGAAAAGCAGAAAAAACTGAGTTGCGATTAAAATTGTGTATTGATAGGATATACAGGAGGAATAAATGTGTATACGAGGAAGTATTATAAAGTAAAGTGTTCTCCGGTCTAAATAAAACTGCAACGACGGATTATCTAAAAAGGAACGTCACAGTAAAGATTTTAGGCAGCGGAAAGTTGAGGGTAAGGACTGAAATAGCTAGACTAACGGTAAGGAAGTTCAGCACAAATTTTGGTAGAAGCTCATTTGAAATGCTTACATAAAGAAAGAAATGTTTATTTAAAGCGAGAAGAATAAAGAAGAAGAAAGAAATGTTTATAAAGAGTATAGAAGAAGCATACATAAGTGGAAGAAATAGAGAAGATGTTTATGAGATAAGAGGCATACATAAGCAAAAGTTGTGTATATAAAGCATACATAAGGTGAAATAATGGAAAAATGTTTGTTTAAAAGAGAGCATATGTGAATATATAAATAATAATATAGTGTCCTTTATTTTTTACATGAAGCTAGTCACATAATGAAGCATAGATAGATAATCATAAAGACATAGAGAGATTAACTTATCACTGCCTCGGGTTAGATAAGGAAATAATGAAATAACTAGTCATGTAATCGTAAGCATGAAAAAACATAAATAAAGTGTTCACATAAAGTATGAAAAGTTGCATACCTAAGGTGAAATAATTAAAGGAAAGTTGTTGAGAAGCATCCATAAGTTGAAACAATTGAGGAAACATATAAAGATGTATATATAATTTGAGTTTAATATAAATATAGCATACATATATGAATTAACTACAAATAATGGAGGTAGAATAGGGTACCTACAAATTAGGCAAAGACTTAGGAAACCTAAAATAGAGGAGTGTAAAATAAAGAAATTAGTACTAAAAGAATATATAAAGGTATATGGAAAAACAATATAAATATATCAGAAAGAAGAATAAAATAATAAGTTGTGAATAACATAGCAATTTACCAATTTACCAGATCCTTGCGAGCTTGGTTCAATCATGTCAGAAGGTACAGGGATATTGATTAGATTTTGACCACCCCTGTAACTTTTTTATTTTTTAAGCTACAAAGCTGAAATTTTTACCGAATTATAGGAAATAAAACGTATTTTTGTGAAACTCGAGAAAATGTTATACAGGGTGTTCCAAAAAAGTATGGCAAATCAATGTTACTTTTTTTCTAATGGAACACCCTGTATATTTATAGCAAGTTAAAGAGCCTTTACAAAGACCTTTTTAAAAATGTATAATATGATGTATTTTCCTTTTATAGATTTCTAGCTATCAGAGTATAATTATTTATTTAGTTTTAAAATAGAGGTCTTTAGTTTTAAAATAGAGGTCTTTTGAAATTACTTTTCAACACATTTGACAATAAATCATAGATTAATTCTTAACTAAGCCAGGAGTATACCCACAATACGAAAGTTTGCCCTGAATCCTGCATTTATTACTATTTTTAGTAATGCTTTAAATGAAATTAAGAATTCGGAATTCGCAATATTGATACTCGTAGTTGGCGCTGAAAAAAAAAGATGTTAGATACGTCAACTTTCATATTGTTTAATTTGATTAGTGACAGTTTATCAAAATGCCTTTCACAGAAGAAGAAAGACGCGATATTTATGAAATTTTTATAAAAAGTAATTACAATAAACGTCAAGCGCGGTTACAATATGCTAGGCGATATGCAGAAGAAAGAATTATTCCTAGTTTGAATACTTTTTCTAATGTGTATAAACAGGTAACGGAAACACTATCGTTTAAGAGAAAGAAACAAACGATAATTCGAGATGAAAACTATTATGATGACGAATTGAATATCCTGCTACATGTTCAAGGTAAGCTGTTTTGGATTTCCTTTTTCTTTTTTTAAAACTGCTGATTTTTAGAAAATTCTACTACTTCCATACCCATGGCTGCACAAGAAAAGCAAGGAAAAACTTATTATAAAATACAGAATACATTGGCCAAATATAAATTTCATCCCTACAAAATTTTACCAGTCCAGTATTTAACTGAGGAAAATAAAAGAAACCGATTGGATTTTGCTCGGAATATGATGGACCTTTTTGAACAAGATGGGCTATTATTTAACAAATTTTTTTGTACTGACGAATCAGTGTTTTCAACTGCTTTAAAATTTAATAGACGGAATAGCCATATTTGGGCTCAAGAAAACCCCCGCGGTATTCGTCAAGTTAAACGTTCTGGTCGTTCATCCGTAAATGTGTGGTGCGGAATTTTAAACAACAGGGTAATAGGACCCATATTTTTAATGGTTCTTTGAACGGGGACCGATATTTTGATTTAGTCGAAGATGTTGCTCAAAATTTGCCAGAGAACAATGAAGTTTTGTGGCAACAAGATGGTGCTCCTTACCATAATATCGGTATTGCAACTCGCTTCCTAAATGATAGGTTTCCTGTATGGCTTGGACGATTTGGGAGTATCAGATGGCCAGCCAACAGTCCCGATTTGACAGTTATGGACACATTTCTGTGGGGTTTCTTTAAAGGGAAATTAAACGAGAAAGCACCCGAAGAATTATTAACACCTGATAGCATCAAACGTTACCTACGAGAAGAGATAGCAATACTAAATACAAATAATCAGGGTTATATTTTGGCTGCAATCGAAAGACAGAAACGCATTTATGTAAAATGTATTGAAGTGTATGGGTGCCATGTAGAACATTTAGTAATATAATATTATTATGTTCCTTTTTCATTTGGTATATTATTATGCCTGTAGTTAATAATACTGGTTCTTTCCATTTTACTTAAAATATCATAACTTATACCTACATAGATATTTAAATACTGTTTTGACGCAAACTTTTCGTGTTACTCCTGGCTTAGTTAAGTATTATTCTATGATTTGAAGAGCTCTATTTTAAAAGTAAATAAATAACCAATATTTAACATCTTATACGATGACAGCTCGAAAACTGTAAAAAGTCAATACATCATATTATATATTTTTAAAAAGGCCTTTTTAAAGACTCTTTAACTTGCTACAAATATACAGGGTGTTCCATTTAAAAAAAAGTAACATTGATTTGCCATACTTTTTTGGCACACCCTGTATAAATTTTTTTCGATTTTCACAAAAATACCTTTTATTTCTTATAATTCGGTAAAAATTTCAGCTCTGTAGCATAAGAAATAAAAAAGTTACAGGGGTGGTCAAAATCTAATCAATATCCCTGTACAGGGTGTCCCAAATTCGAGCCTCATCATTGGGATCTCGGAAACTAGAAGAGATACGAGGTCGGTTAAATGGAGGCAAAGTTGTGCAATGTGATGCTGATCAAAATGTCATTATAAAAGTTTAAAAATTCCGAATACTTACGAAGATTTTTGGAAAAAACCGAATATTCGCGATTTCATTTTAATTTTTTTATGACTTTATTTGAATAGATATAACAAAATAAATTTCACATTCTCATTGCTACTTTTTCTGTTCTACAAGATGGTGTTATCAGATTTTCAAACTGACGTTTCGTCTTTGAGCTGCCAACATCAACTTTGTTTTTTTAAATACGGCCCTGGATTTTTTATCACGGATTTTAAGAGCATCTAAAGTCCCATAACCAATGCTGTATCGCAATTATTCGAAAAATTCATATTAATGGCATTTTCCATAAGACCTCATGTGTTCGAGAGAGACAGAAACATATTTTTGGTAAGAATTTACCGGAAATCATTAAAATGATTTTTTCGAATAAATGCGATACATCATTGGTTTTGGGACATTAGAAGCTCTTAAAGTCCGTAATAAAAAATCCAGCGCCGTATTTAAAAAAACAAAGTTGATTATCGCAGCTCATAGACGAAACGTCGGTTTGAAAATCTGATAACACCATCTTGTAGAACAGAAAAAGTAGCAATGAGAATGTGAAATTTATTTTGTTATATTTATTCAAATAGAGTCATAAAAAAATAAAAAATAAATCGCGAATATTCGTTTTTTTCTAAATATCTTCGGAAGTACTCGGAATTTTTAAACTTTTAAGGTGGCATTTTGCTCAGCATCAAATTGCGCAACTTTGCCTCCATTTAACCGACCTCGTATCTCTTCTAGTTTCCGAGATTCCAATGATGAGGCTCGAATTTGGGACACCCTGTACAGATGTGTACAGACGACAGCAGTCCATCGAGTATTCAGAAACCAGTGGAATAACTATCCAGTTATGGGTTACGACAGAAGTATCAAAGTCCTGCAAGAATCCAGACCTAAAAACCGAAAATATGCTTAAGAAAAATATAAAAAAAAGCTGAGAAAAGGGCATTACAATCTCAAAAGATATCTAAATATTGAGAGATCTATGGAGTCAGATATAAATTATAACGCAGCAATGAAAACAGCAGCAGCAGGACATGCAATATCTGGCAGAAACTGAAAATAATTATCAAAAGACGAGACAACAAACATGAATAAAACTAAAGTTAGGCAATAAAATCTAGCGACTTACCTACAGTTGTAGAAAGAAGACGTCAGGATCCAGTAGTTATGACGAAAACCATTCCATGGACAGACTGGGGAAAACAGGAACATGTGGTGTCACAGCAGCCAGCAGTGCCATTAACTTCCACGGACTCTTATTATTCCTATTTCATGCTTCCGTAACCTTAAAAAGTTATAATTATTCTTCACATAACCACTTCCATGTCAAACTAGCAGTAATACACGTCATCTACAGCGTGGATGGGAATAAATAACATTGATAAAACCTCTCTTTTTAATATTCAAGCCCCACATTCCATAAAATGGAGTATATTGCCGAATGGGTCAGTGACACTTGCCACACCCTTTCCAAGAAATTCAAGCTGATGTATCAAACACCCTTAGATTAGAGTTTTTTATGCTCTAGCATCCATTCTCATTCTAAAAGAGTCCGGAAATAATGACTATAGGAAATACAACACTTACCTTTTCGCTTCAAAGCACCTGCCAAGATTTAAACTTCATAGCCAAATCCCTGGTCATATTGCAAAAACTGCATTTGGCAGGAACATAAAACCGACCATAAGGTGCAAAATTGAACACAAATCTTCGCCATTGTATCAATTTAACAAATTTTAATATAATTTATTTGATCTAGGCGATACACAACGCAAAAAACTCCACCATGACCGTGGAAAGAAATGACAACCACTGCATTTTTTCCCAGAGGTCAAAAAGTTCGAGGTCGACGACTTGACAGGGGTACCAGTCAAAGGAAATAAAAACGAAGAAAGCACCAGAACTACTCGGCGAATACTCGCTCAAGTAGAGATGGGGAAAGAAATCGACATAGCGATACTCAGTGATGTAAATTTACCGTAATTTATATTTTTGGTTATTTACGCTGGTAATTTACGAGTGTTAATTACCAAAATTAATTACCGTGGTAATAAATTTGTGTCGTAAATTACTGTGGTAAATAACCGTAATATATTTTTGGTAAATAACAGTAAATTACCGTAAACTGCAAGTAAACTAATTGCGATTTCCATTCGCAAATTAATGTAAATTGTGTATGTTACTGTACCACCCCCTTTAACTTTTTTGTGCCACTGTGTAGAAAAAATATGTAAATAGAAAAGTTGCAGTGCTTGAGAAGTAGTTGTCAGAAAACATTTTTTTGTCTATACAGGGTGTTGCAAAAAGTGTGAAAAACAAAAAAATATATTTTTTAAATGGAACACCCTGTATATTTCTCCTCAGGACGAAAGATCTTTGTTCTCCGATTACAAAAATATATAATTTGTCTACATTTGCTTAAGCCATTTCTGAGCTATTTAACTTTTAAAGTTGATTTAAATAAAATAAATCATTGTTTTAATGATTTTTTATTATTATATACAAATTCGTATCTTAACATGTTTGATAATAAAAAACATCAGTATTTCAATTATTGTTGAATATGCCCACTATTGATACAATCTCGGAAGTCGCTTTCTAATTTATTTGTTGCATGGGTAATAAAAATCGGACTGTTCTGGTTAAGGTCGTTTATATAGTATAAAATTCTCACCCTGAACTCTTCAATAATGGCACTTCTCTGAGCATAAACTTTGTTTTTAAATATCCCCACAAAAACGCATCTAAAGACGTTAGATCTGGGCTGTTCGGTGGCCAGTGGACGGTTCCACGCCTATTATTTGAGCATATTGAACCTCTGTTTCCTGATTTAAAAATTGTAATATATCTCTCGCCAGTTAGGGAACCTTCATAAAAAATAGAGCCAATAATTTGACATAATAGCTGTTTTTGTCACTATCATTGACGGCTATTTTGACACATTTCATGTTTCTCTTAATGGCGAGCAAGGCTACTTCGATTGGTTTGAATTCATGCTTTGTCAACTTTTAAAGGCAAATAGCTCGGAAATAGCTTAAGCAAATGTAGACAAATTATATATTTTTGTAATCGGAGAATAAAGATCTTTCGTCCTGACGATAAATATACAGGGTGTCCCATTTAAAAAAATATATTTTTTTGTTTTTCGCACTTTTTGCAACACCCTGTATAGACAAAAATATGTTTTCTGAGAACTACTTCTCCAGCACTACAACTTTTATATTTACATCTTTTTTCTACACAGTGGCACAAAAGAGTTAAGGGGGGTGGGAAAATATAAAAAATGACCCTGTACATGTATAAAAAAATAACTTGTCATAATCATATAATTACCACTTGGGAATGAAATTACGGTGTGTGTAAGTATCGGTGCAGGACAAAGAGTTGTTTCATTTCTTTGTGAATAAAACATTGTTTTTTCCTTAAATATTATTTAATTTTAAAACGAAAGCAGCACAGAACAAAATGAATGACAATGAATGACAGCCGACAGTAAATCCCCGGTTCGGCTAATAACCTGCAGTCGGCAGTAAATCCCCGAACGCATATTGTTCATATTGCTGACAAACATGGTACAGGGTTATCCCCTATAACGTCGCCCCCTTTTAACTTTTTTATTTGTTGTGTCTCAAAAAAATTAAAATTATGGTTATGTAGGTATTGAAAGATACTTTTTTTCTGCGTGTAAAAAATGGAAAAATGATCAGTATACAGGGAAAAACAAAAAGTTAATTTTTTCAATGGATCACCCTATATATGAATTTATTTTTCGATTCCTCGTAAAATTCTAAGCATTATTTATGTATCATGTTATACCTCTAGAGTCAGTAGTTTCACAGCTATAAACGGTTGACAATCGATACTTTGGCTAATTTTCACCTTGGTAGCAAGAATGCCATTAAAAATGGAGTCAAATGAATTTCACATTCCTATCTTAACTTTCCAAGAGCTAACTGATGGTACCTACAGAGGTACCAACAGAACAGGCAGAAAAATAGTAGCTTTCGTAATCAGTGCGCAAAGTTATGTTTTCCCGCACGCGAAAGAAGTTAGACGAACGACGCGAAGCGGAGTTCGGATAAGCTTTAAGCGCGGGAAATTACTTTGCGCACGTGTTAGGAACAATATTTTTTCTACGAGTGAAATAGCTATACATTTTTTTAAATTTTTGCCATCAAAAACAACAACTTATAACTACCTATTTGTTATTATTAACAACATGTCTTCCTTTTGCAACGCGACAGTACTGACAAACCAGGAAATGACATATAGTACGACATTTTTACCTTCATGATCTGCAATAAATTTTAAAAATGCGACCAACTGCACATTGAATATTAATGTTAATGAATATTAATGTTGTTAATAATAATAAATAGGTAATTATAAGTTAATGTTTTTGAGCCAATAAAAATTAAGAAAAAAATGTATAGTCATTTCACTCGTAGAAAAACATTGTTCCTAACACGTACGCAAAGTAGTTTACCCCAGCTTAAAGCTTATCTGAACTTTTATCAAGTGTGATTTATAAGTGTAATTTTTTCCCGCACAGTGTGCAGGAAAGTACTACTTTGCATATGCAAAAGTGTGCGCAAAGTAGATTCTTTGCGGTTACTCGTAGAAAAAAGTACCTACATAACTATACTTTTAGTTTTTTCGGGACACTTAAAATAAAAAAGTTAAAGAGGGGGACATTATAGGGGCTCACCCTATACATTACAACAAAATACAGTAAATAACGGTAAATTAGGGTAAATAACATTAATTATTTAACACGAGAACCAGTAATTTTCTATGTAAATTATCAGTAAATTACGGTAATTAATTTTTGGTAATTTACGGTAAATTACAGTAAATTACCACGGTAATTTATCGGTAATTTACCAGTTCACATCACTGGCGATACTCAATAAGGCGACATGGAGCAAAGATGATTACTTTCGCTGCAGTGTTCAAAGGGCGCCATCTAGCCACCAAGAAGTAAGGGACAAACCAGAAGAAAGAAAATATTGTAGCGGAAAGTATAAGATACCTTTTGTTTATTAATGTTACATATTAGAATAATTGACTGTACGATATTTCATGGAACTAAAATCGGTAAATTGTGTACAGATAAACAATTTTAAATACAAACATGATCAGCGAGCATAAATATGTCGATTTAGAGACTATAAAAAGTCAGCCGATTTTTGTATAAGTCAACAAGTATTACTGAGTCTAATAAACTGCTATAATTAGAGATAAAATGCAGCGAGTAAATATTAGTATCGTAAACAGGACCGTATTTAAGTAATATAATGTTAGATGTACAAAATAATTTAATAAGATATAATTAATCAATTTTGTTTTTAATAATACAATTATGGAATTAACTGCAATATTGGTAATATAGTTAAATATGGGAAAACAAGTCTCCATAAAAGAAAATATAGTTGGGGAATATTAAAAACAGGATCGGCTTACTTGAATCAACTAATGTAAATAAATCTAGAAATAAGTTCTATAAACTATCTCCCTAGTAACTCTAGAATTAAAATTGTTTATAATTAGAAAGCAAAGTTCAACTAGCGGGGGATGGACGCATTCCCTGTTAGCTGTAACTATAGCAATTATGCAAACAAGCGTTGATTGTCGAATAGGCGCCTATTTGACAGACAACGGTAAAGTATAGACATTTCAAATATGCAAAATACTTAGTGGGGAATTCTTCACTCTACTTGTTCTCTGTTAATCTAGAATTAGAGTTAGGCGTAAGTTTTTAAAAATATGTTTCTTTTTTATTTCATGTACCAAGCACCAGTGGAGGTCCATACTAGTCTCTCCAGCAGGCTCTCACTTATGATACCCTCAAACAGTTTAATGGTATGTTAATACTAAGACATATAGACTGCAGTGGCGGCTATAGGGAGTTACTAAAGATCAGCCTGGATCCAGAAAGTAACAAGACCACTGTTGGAATTTTATATTGTATAAATTGTAATATCACATAGGATTAT
>JAEQML010083583.1:0-10428 GCA_016904865.1 Pissodes strobi | reverse complement strand
TTTCAAACCATCCGGAGTTTGCGCATAACGATATAAGCGCCGCTTATATCGTTATGCGCAAACTCCGGATGGTTTGAAACCGTTTGAAATCGCTGCTAGAACAAACCTATTATCTACCAAGTGAGCCGAACAATTACAGGTAAAAAGTTAATATGAATTAGTTACTGATAAAGTATAAGATTTTACACTAGGTAGACGGCTGTTCTTTTACATAATAATAGGAAAGACCTGGCCTTGAGTTATTCCTGTCAGCTAGATAAGTGGTTCCCTCTCTGAGGTTCTTGTGGTTTATTGTTCCCTTCTCTAACCATGTGAAATTCCGGAACAAACTGAATCTTCTACTCTACCCTGTCCATGAAGCATGGACGTTTAAGATTTACCTATAGACTGTAAATCCCAATTGGAATTTATAGCATCTTTATGCCATTCCCAAATCAAAATTATCTAATATTCTCTAATATTAACATCTAATAATAAAACCTGAAACAAACATGAAGTCTTTAGCCACTTTACTTAAGATTGTTGAAATGTTCCGTTTTTTATAAAGCACAAGCGAACGATTACCTACCTTACTAGGTGGTGGTGGTGATGGATTAACCACTAAAATTAACAGGCATCTTCAAGGATTAGACAAAAATATAATAGGCCAAGCCCTTCTCAGGCCTAATGGCACAAGATTTTGAAAATCTTTTGGCCTAATGGACTCATGATGTTTCTTAAACTCAAAACTATAAAATCGGTCTAGACACGTCGGCTACATCATGAAGACAAAGGCTACTTGAACTCATGATACAAAGTTGAACTTGAGTCTTGACCATGATACAAATTCTTTGTATCATGAGTCTTGACCGCTTGACCTCGTTTTCGATGTCAATTGTCAGCTCATTGACACCGAGCGGCGAAAGCTGCTTTCTCATGCACATGCAATATAGAATGAAAATTAGTGTCACTCGGGTTTGATTGCTCGAGTCATCATCGTAACCACAATCAAGAATGACGTCATATATTCACTTGCATGAAACATAATGGCTAAAGATGGGAATTAATTTAAAAGAAAACAATCTTTATTCAGAAATTAAGGTAATATTAAATTAATAAGATAGTATGTAGTGAACCAGTGGCTTGAATTAATATATCAAAAGTATGTTTTATTACTATAAGAAATACAACCATGAAGAAAGGTTAATAGTTCTTATCAACATCTCGTAAAAAGAAAGTTAAAGACTGTCTGATATTTCGTGGCTTAATAACTTAATGTTTGCTTAAGTTATAAAATAATTTATATTCTAAATAAATACAAATAAAAGTAGGCATGTAACAAATAAGGGTTAAGTGTTATTTTTCCAGAGAGTTAATTAAATACATTCAAAGCATAATATATGAAAACAATCGTAATAACGTATATTGCTTGAATTCTAAAAAAAGCAGGTAGCATTTACTTATAATCATAATTCTTCATGAAAAATTAAATGCTACAGTGTATGGTATATTACATTAAGCATTTTTTGAGTTTCCCAAGTATTTACGAATTCTTTGATGTATAAAGCGTTCCCATTAGCAAAAGAATTACTTATTACTTAACTCTTATGATTCCTGATGCAGCCCATCGCCAATGATCAAAATATGACTAATTCAATTATTATAATTCAGTCGGTCATGCCGGAAACTCGAACACATTTAAATTAATGTCTATGCATTGGGGAGTCTGACTGAAATATACTACATGTATGAAAATATTTATATGAGTAACTATATGTAAAACTAAAAATATTTTTAAGGGTTGCTGAAGATCCATGGATTAGAAGTGAAATCGGTACGTCAGGTCATTATTTAGAACGTCCCCCGAGAGCCGAACTCTACAGTCCCCATAAACATAACGCATCATACAGATCTGGAAGGTCGTCTAGTGTGGATACAAATGTGTATTTAGAAAAACAAGCCAGTTTTCTAAGACATTGTAAATCAGCCATTAGTATGCAAACATCTACAGAGGATATTATTGGCTAATAGAAATATATTTTAAAAATTATTTGGCAGTTTTAATTTTCAAAAACCTCTAGAATTAATTTCGTCAATTATTTATGCAGGCACATGCATATCCCTTTACATAAACTCAGATAAGGTCGTTTTTACAATATTTAGTTCGCAGGTTCGTGCTATATAAATGATTGTAGCATCGGCAACATACGTAATTTTTGTATAAAGTATCATATACCACAGATTTAGGAAGTAGGAAGGGGTTTATACCGTTACCGTACCGAATGGTATAAACTGTATAACTTGTGTTCCCTATATAAACAAAGCTTGTGTCTACGGGCGGACCCATAACTCTGAGCGGAGTAATGTGGGTTGCCTAAATTCACTTTTCGCATGGCCCTCCGCTCGCTACGGGGGCTCAAGAAAAGGAAACTAACCAGGTGCTAACCTAAACTAACCCAAGACATACCCATACAGACCTCTAGACCATCAGGGCACATACAAACGACTGGTTGTATCGCGAAGTACCAGTGACGGAAATAAAATTTCGTACACTGAGGTTAACTTTTTATCTAATTTTGAATATTTTGGTAAACTGGGGTTTTTACCTTTATCTCACCTTTATACCTTGCGTTTCTTACTTCAGTAATAACAGAAAAAAGGTTATAATATAAAATTATTTATTAGAAGGAAGTATTTCTATACAAATGGTAGTTGAGGGAGTTGGAAAACTAAAAAGCACTATACAAGACCTCAAAACTAAATGAGAAAATACAGGATCATTGGATAGAAGGGCAGGAAGTGGTAGAAGTAAATTTTCAAAGAAAAATTAGGATAATAATATACAATACGATAGGACTTTAAAATTAATTATAAAACATTTTATTCATATAATAAAAAGAACATATTGTTTTAATATTTTAAAAGGGATTCATTTTTTTACCAGCAATAGGTTTAAACGTCTGGGCATTGATGTCACCAACATTTGGGCGTGATGCACATTGTAATTATTCCATATGTTTCTTCAATTTTATTCCACAAATCATGACTATTTTCTGGATGGAAATCATTGTTTTTGTTGATTTCTTTCACGATATATCCCCCAAACGTTTTCAATTGGATTTATATCAGGGCTTTTTCTTTCTCTTTTTTCTGGAAAAAAATTTTCTCGTCGGTAAATACTACCTTAGTCCATACCTTGCGGTAAATATTCCATCGCAAACCCTAGTATTTGCCCTTTATTCATATCGGTCAAAAATGACGTTTTAGCAGATACCTGTTTCCCAGTTCCGAATTTTTCTTTATACGATTTCTTGCCGTTCTTTACTGACCCAGGAAAATTAGTAAGGTTATGTGCTTCTACTGCTGTCTGAAATGGATTGTTTCGCAAATAATCTATTAGATCACTATCTTGATTTTCATTTGTAATTTTTTTTCTGGTAACAGTTGGATATAGCCCCATCATAGAAATTCGTGGTTTTATATATTTCTAGGTATTCTAATGCATTAAAGAAGTAAATCTTAAAGAAAATACATCGGCGGAAACAAGATTTTATGCATATTTTTTATAATTTTGGTTAATTATTATCATGGGGCTATATCCAATAATTAGGAAGGGGTAATTATTGGATATAGTCCCATCATAAAAATTCGTAAAATTTTACATTTCTAGGTCTTCTAATCCATTAAAGAAGTAAATTTGAGAGTAAATACATCGGCGGAAACAAGATTTTAGGTTTATTTTTTCTAATTTTGGTTAATTATTATAATGAAGTAATATTCAATAATAATTGAATATAACCCCACCATGGAAAATTAAAGTTTTTTTTAACAAATATACATCAGTGCTAGATTCTAGATTATACCTGCTTAAACGAATCGAAAGTAACCTAAACTAACACAAACTAACCGAAATAAATTTGCTGCGTACTAGCTTGCTTGCTTCATTTAAGCAAATACTGGCTTAGACGAAACGAAATTAACTATAGCTAACCCAAACTAACCAAAGCTAACCCTAACAAATCCAAACTAACCCAAACTAATGGAAATGATTACGGTCGGGCTTCCGCGTAAAAAGGCTTGCGCTTCACGCAAGCCTTTCTTCGCGCAGGCTTCTACTGGCTTAAACGATATGCAACTAACCATAGCTAACCCAAACTAACCAAGCCTTTCTTCGTGCTACCTTCTACTGGCCTAAACGAAACGCAACTAACCATAGCTAACCCAAACTAATCAAAGTTAACCCAAACTAATGGAAATGATTACGGTCGGGCTTCCGCTAAAAAAGGCTTGCGCAAAGCGCAAGCCTTTTTTCGCGCAGGCTTCTACTGGCTTAAACGATATGCAACTAACCATAGCTAACTCAAACTAACCAAGCCTTTCTTCGTGCTACCTTCTACTGGCCTAAACGAAACGCCACTAACCATAGCTAACCCAAACCAATCAAAGTTAACCCAAACTAATGGAAATGATTACGGTCGGGCTTCCGCGAAAAAAGGCTTGCGCGAAGCGCAAGCTTTTCTTCGCGCAACCTCGTACTACCTTAAATGGAACGGAACTAATCATAGCTAACACGAACTAACCCAAGCTAACCAAAGCTAAACCAAACTAACCCAAGCTTACCAAAATGAACCTAATTATTCCGTTAAAACCTTATTAACAAAAACAGGCCTGTTCTTTACTAGAGCTCTGAAAACGTGCGCTTTACATACACGTTGGTCCTATTTGCATCACCATGCGATTAATCCAAATCTCATATTTGCTTAAATATTTTTCTTTTTTAATTACATTAACAAAAAAGTAATAATTCGAAATGCAGTAAATGGTAATAATTGCTTATTTATAAATTTACTATGTAGTAGGCTTTGACCAAAAAGAAACAAATGAAAAATGAATAATTGAATTTTAATTTTCAAAATGGAAAGTGAAAGTTGTCAAAACTGCAGCCTTACAATTATTAAAGAGTTTATTATAATTTCAACTGATTTAAAAAAGCTCATTGACTTTCTTGTCTTACATAAACCTTTTAAACGTCAAATTCAATGTGAAAAATGCAAGGGACCAGCTGAACTTAATATAAATCGTTTGGGTTACCGGTGCAGCAAAACACAAAGTATCCAGAAGAATCAAAGGAAGTTGAAAACAAAATGCAACTTTCAAAATCAGCAAAGACGCAAACCTGGTTTGCAAACTTAACTTATTTGATATAAGTTACATTACAGTTTTCTGGTGCCTTTTGCCATATCCGAGGCAGCAAATTATACAAAATGAAGTAAAATGTGGATGCGATACAGTGGTTAATTGGTCCTCCTATTGCCGAGAAATTTGCATACACTGGGCAAGGGATAATTCTGAAAAACTTGGGGGCCCGAACAAAATAGTTGAAATTGATGAAGCAAAATTTGGAAAGCGTAAATACAATAGAGGAAGACGTATAGGAGGACAATGGGTATTCGGCGGGTTTGAAAGAGAGAGTAAGAAAGTATTTTTAGTGGCAGTTTCAAAACAAGATAGCGAAACTTTATTTAACGTCATTAAATACACACACTGTGGATTTCTCCATCTTCAGCTGCCGTTCTTTTACATATGTCTGAGCAGTAGATTTTGTACCCCCCTATCTTCCGCGCTTCACGGACACGTTTTACATACGTTCCAATGCGGAACAACAATAATTTCAGACTGCTGGAAATCATATGATTCCCTGAATAATGAAAACTTTAATCATTTAAAAATTAATCATTCGTTAAACTATGTTGATCCAAATAATCCCACGGTTCACACTCAGAACGTTGAAAGAACGTGGCGCGACGTTAGAGGCGGAATTCCCCGTTACGGAAGAAAGGAAAATCACTTTATAGGGTACCTTGCTGAGTTTCTGTTCAAACGAGCCCATAATCGTTCATTCATTTTTAAAAACTACTGCAACCCTATATCCAGGACTGAATTAAAATTTGTTAATTATTTTTTCTACTTGCGTGCGGAAAAGTTCACTTTTCCGCACTCAATTTAGTTTAGAAAGTGCCACTTTTCCGCACTAGTGCGGAAAAGTACTTTTCCACACTACTTTTCCGCACTAGTGCGGAAAAGTAAAAATATCAAATTAAATATCAAATTTGTCACATAGTAACTTCTATATTGACAATACCAAATTTAGGGGAACACGTCATGTTCGTTATAAGAAAGCGGAAAACTAATTATAATTATTAAAGAATTATTATACAAAAGAAATATAGCTACAAATTTGGGACACCCAGTATCATAAATATCAATAACTGCTATTAAATTGTTATTGTTTTATGCTTTTTAAATAAAATCTTGTCTAAAAAATCTATGTTTCTCAAGCGAATAAAAATAACTATTCTATTTGCCCAAATAAAACAAAATAGACGGTTCAATTTTTGATTTAGGTGCTTGTAGAAAAAATTTTGTTCCTAACTCATGCGAAAAGTCTCTTTTCCTCACTCGACTGCTTGCCGAACTCCGCTGCGCGTCGTTCGGCAAACTGCAATCGCGTGCTGAAAAGTATGACTTTCCGCACTAGTTAGGAAAATAACTATATTTGTTTTTTAATGTCACTTGTTGTTTTTTACTTTAATAAAATAAAAATTGTGTAATAAACACTGTTGCAAACAGAAATTACGTGCTTCGTAATGTAAGTACAATTAAGGTTATTACAATGTATTTTGTTTCAATCAAATCTCATTGTCGTCTCTTTGACTAATATCTTTAATAATATATTAAATGTTACAAAAAATGTTTATTTGTTTAACATATAAATAAATGTATTTAAGTAGGTAAGATAACATAAATCCAACGATAAAATGTTTAACAAAATATACCAATAAAAATATTTTTATATGCCCTGTATATCCTAAATTTCAATCAGCAGGAAAATAGCTCTGACTTCATATCATTTATTTGCAGAAGTTTTTATGCGTCAACTTTAAATAATAAATAATGGGAAATAATTATTTTTCTAAAATACCCCGTATAAAGTATCTAAATCACTAATTTATGCTTCCGCCCTTATAAATGATTTATTTCTCACCTGTAGAGCACTACTCTTCGTAAAAAATCAACTGTTTATTTTATTTCTATGATGGGGTTATATCCAATTATTACCCCGAGGTAATTATTGTATATAGCACCATTATAATAATAAATCCAAATTATAAAAAATATGCATAAAATCTTGTTTCCGCCGACGTATTTTCTCTCAAATTTACTTCTTTAATGCATTAGAATCTCTAGAAATGTAAAAAATTGCGAATTTTTATGATGGGGCTATTACCCTAGATATCACACTAAAGACTAGTTACCAGTAATTAAATTTGGCATTATAATTGTCATCTTGTCAAAGTCAGTTTAAAGATTGACAATCTGCAAGAGCTTTTTACTGTTTTATTGTATTTGCTAGCCATTTTCATTTTTAGTTTCTTTCATTCTTGATAACGATAGCAGACTTGCCTATCGAAACGTAGACGTAAGTACATTCATTAGGGTCAATAAACTAGCACTTGTGCAGTTTACATCCTGGAGCCAGGGCCGAAGAGGCTCTATACCAATTCAGGATAAGCGTAATCATTTGTGGAGCCAAAGGCAATCAATTTCAAGGTAAAAATATGAATGTGCTTTTAATGTTATGTGGGTTAATTCATCCAATTCGTCGTCTTCATCGAATAAAAAGTTTACAAGGTCCATAGTGGTAACTGATGTTTCAAGAGAAATTTAAAAACCCAAAACAAAGGATAGAAATGAGTTAACCTATATGATTTTTAAGTGAAGCTTTACACTTAAGAGGAATGGTGCAACAAAAATACACCAGATAAGGCGCACCTTAACTTAATCTTGGGTTAAGAGAGGCCGTGCGAATGGCCATAAGAATATTATGTATTTCATAAATAATATCCTTTGTATTGTGTATACATGGCTGCTTTTCACACGCTGTGTGAAATATATAGTTTTCAAGAATTATTACTAGTGCGTGCAGTCGTAGAAAATAGTTATTTGTGTATTTAGAGCGCAAAGTAATTTGCGCTTGAGAAAGAATGTTACTGCGCGACGCGTAGAGAAGTGAGAATTTTATTTTCCATGTTCGCGCTAGAGCGCAAAAAAGGATCCACGGCATTCATCGATTTTGCGATTTCATTTCAATTTAGTAATTAGTTGTTTTGCGCGCGGCTGTAGAAAAAATACTTTTCACCAAAAGAGAAACAAAATTATATTTAAGAATTTTAGAAAATATTCACACAAAATAATGAAATAGTTTGTGAAACTTATTCAACCTGTATTCTGTCCCATATGTTCATGAGGCAACTCATGAATCAATTAACACAAAATAATTAAATAGTTTGTGAAATTTATTCAACCTCTACTATGCCTCATATTTATGTTCATGAAGATACTTAGTAAATGCAATTAATTAAGTTAGTTTCAGCAAACATCTACGATAGAATTTGTGATACTCTGATGTTATCATTTTTAATTAACGGAAATATACGATAATTTCAAATCTTAGTTATTTACAACGACAAGGATGCTAGATAAAAAATTCTTTAACGCAAATCGAAATACTACGAACTGCTTGCTTGATTTAGTTTATCAAAAATTAACGTGGTGGCATAAGTCAAGAGACTTTTTTACAAAAAAAAAAAACATTTTGAAAATTTCCAACATCGATAAAAGTGCATTTCATAAGCAAGTTTTTCTAATAATTCTAAATTTTTTATTCAAATTCATTATAAATATAGATGTTCTATATTGTTGTAGATACTTAGGTATTCATAATTTGGTCATAAATTTTCGCCTTTTACGCCACTTGTATTTGTAATCGATAGCGACCTAAAGCGTGAATTGGAACTTAATCCTTAAGAGGCTGAATCGCCTAAGAAAAGCTTTGCGTGTCGAAGGCAAATCTTTCGTTATAAACATTGACAGACATTTTTTCGAAAACTTATTTACTTATTTAAATGTCTACTTCCTTAAACCTCAAAGAAAATTAATATAAGAAAATGAATAACAGTAGCATATATGAATAATTCACAAGCGCCCTCATTACTTTTTCTTCAGATTTAGACTAAGAAACACCGAATTCCTTAACCTAATCCCTTTTATAATTCAGTGCTAATTTTAGCACAAACAGGTAAATCCTCTAAACCTATCCCGGAACTTAAAGGAATCGCTTGCTATTTGTGGATTTTGGGTTTCTCTAAGGATGTGGGAGGAGCATATCATTACTCGACCCGCCCATTGTTTATTCTCCTGTTTTACTCATGTCTCAGTTAAAATACGTAAAGTTAGAGGGTGATAATAAGTCATTTGTGGCGTGCTGTAAAATCAATATACATTAGTTTGTTGGTAATTGCAAGTGACTAGTGCTAGTTTCCATTTGAAAGTAAGTACTAGTAAGATATTATTATACTATAAAAATGTTCTGCGTAAAGTACGCCCAACAACCCTGATTAAATGCGTTTTTGTGGCATCTGATCTTGATTTGGATGACTTGAATATTTCATGTTTATCAAATCTATTTTTAAATACATTCTTTCACTGTAGGTTTTAAAAATGCATCACAAAAAAGAGCTGCAATTAATTTTCCTTTAAATCGGCTACAGGGTGATTCAAACGCGAATGAAAATCACTTTTAATTCAGTTATTTAAGGAAGGACAACACAGTCACAAATGGTGGGATTATTTAACGTTCACTTAGCTTGCTGATAAACAATCAAATATTACTTTTTTGCAGGTATTGAAAGATCCTAAACTCTGTATGTTTAAAAGAAATAAATTTACTTAATGGTCAATTTGATCACATTCTTGTCCATATTTTTCTATATATTAGTTTGAAATAGTATCAGTTAATATATCTTTCCATACACCTTAGAGTTTTTCGAGAATTAGGAAGAAATTTAGAAGTTTGTTATCAATTAATTCTAAAAATCTGTTCAAATTTGATGTAGCACGTTCTACACAAAGATTCATTCGACAATCAAAAAGAATAACTGGTCATTTTTAAAAATTTAATTTTTTTCTTCTAAATCATTTATTTTCAACATTATGTATATTTTAACAAACATGTGTAATATATATTCCTCTAATCAGTGCCTAATAGCTCTGGTCTGGAGGACAATAAATTGGGTCTGGTGCAGATAAGGTAACTTCTTAATAATGGGTTTTTTGGAAAAATTTTGGTACCAATCGATTCGTTTTTTTTATTCTCTTTCCAAAAAAGTGAGGATCATCGAGATATTATCACGTTTTTTTGGTAAAAAATTAATATTAAATGTTCGTAATGTCGGTGCAATAAGCCATATTTCCATTACAGACGCGACGTTTTTAAAGCAATTTAAGCATCAAGTAGGCTTTGCAAAATGCGAGGCAAAATGTCAAAGTTAACAAAAGCCAAACGTTTTATTCCCATGGAGACTAATCACTTTGCTGCCTAGGCAGCAA
>JAEQML010083582.1:0-10428 GCA_016904865.1 Pissodes strobi | reverse complement strand
AAAATAAAAAAGTTATTAAGCATTAAAGAGGGTTCCAATTTAATTTTGCCCACAGTGTACACTAACGTGTCTTGATAGACCTTGCCGGATATACTGGTTTACCATTGAAGATAACTGTTTCACCAGTGAATTATTCGAAAAAACTGAGAAAGCGCAAGGAGAACAGTCTCAGTTTCGAAGGCAAAACCAAAGTAATTTGTTGTTTTATTTTAGCAAGCAAGACAAATCTGACATATAAAAATTATAAAGGATTTGTTCTAGCGCATATTTTTTTAAATTACTCTATTTTTCTCTGTTTCATTCTATATCTTTACGGTCGCACTGTGAATTTCTCCAAACCATTTTTGTATAGTGTAAGGGACACATTACATTTATTTTTAGAGTACAAGAAAGACTGGAGCAAGATTTGCCTTCATATTTTTTGACGAAACCTGATGAATACTCAATAGACGATCTAGTCAATATAAAAAATGGTGAAATGAAAACTAAACTTAAGTTTTTAGTGGATATTTGTCTTAGACATACATCAGAATGCAAGGTAAGATTTATTGCTTTTATTTTTTAGATTTTTTGTCCACTAAAAATCTGGAATTTATGGAAACTTTAAACTCGATATCTTTCGGCAGATATCTGACAAATATGCTAGGCTATAATTAAGCCGATGTAAAAGTTTAGAATAATATTGGCAGCATGAATGGTCACAAAAAATATCAACATATTTATTATAAGATACCTTAAAGATAGTGACACAAGATACGTTTAAGGAGCTAGATTGACTGCCGAAAAATAATAATTGCAATTGTGAATATGATCTCAGGTGCGCCTTTTAAAATTGCAAAATATTAACTATTATCAATGTTTATAGTATGCAGAAATTGAATTATAAAGACGTATTTTCAATGTGTTCAGGTATTTATACCAAAGCCATATAAACGAATTTAAGACTTCTCTGTCAGCTAGTTAGAAGTTATATGTTGTAAGCAACACTTTTTACTAACTAGTATTTCGCTCTTATTATTACACTAATATTTTCACCTTAAACCTTAGCAAGTACACTCCATAATTAATCATCATTTCATGACTCCACTCCGCCACCGCGCGCCACTCGATCGATATCCACCAATCAGACTGTCGCCATCACCCCTTCACTGCGCTTGCAGGGTTATCACGTCCTTGCCTATTCCAAAGTTACGCCGCCTATAAAATTTGCTCGTTACATTCGGCCAACTTGCAACAATTAATGCCTTCATTAATTTACCTCTCCAGTAAATCAGTCAGATCTTATCCATCCGTGTATTCGCCATAACACCAATTCGCCTACCTTAAAGCTTTCACCTGCTGTTGCAACCTTACGCCTTTCATTTTGTCAGGTACTCACTCGCCTTTTGCAGCCTGGAAAGAAGTTTGGATCTTAAATCGCCATAGGTCTCGTCTTCCGCCAACGGAGCATTCGCCAGTCAGACTCGCATGCACGCCATCATCATGTGTAAACATCAGCCTGCTTTGGTTCGTGGTATGATTAGAGCCCCACACAATGTCAAGTCCTTCATACCAGTGAACCTCGCCTTTATTGCATTTAACAAAGTACTGCAACACGTTTTGTTCCTCTTGAAGTCAAAAGTAAGGATTTCAATTAAAAAAACAAACCTAGCCCCGGAGAGTCGTGTTACAAATGCCCGGCCCCGGTAGTGGGGTCGTTAGAGCGCCACCAGTTCTGTCCAACTAAACTGAAAAAGTTCCGGTGGTGTTGTGCAGGGTGGCTAGGCTGGCGGCTTATTAAATCAAAAATTACTCAAGCTTAACTTAACAAGAAAACACAATTTAAAATTTAAGGAACAATATATTTGCTACTAAGTTCTTTATTTCTTTAAACACCGCAACAATTTATCTGGAGTAAAATGGCAAGTTAAAGACAAAAGAATGTCAAATGACTATTAAATTTAACTAATAATTGGTACAATATGGTGATTGTACGGAGACCAATTCTGTTGTTAATACTCGGTACTGTATGCTTTACAACTAAATACATTAAACACTACAAATCGAAGTGATCACTTTGATGTTAACTAAGCTAATTACATAAGGTATGCGTGCGCTAATAGCAGCACCAATTTTAAATGTAGCAATAATAATATGTAGCAATGAACGGCCACAATAATTAAATCAAATGACTCGATAAATTAATAAAAAGAATAAAATTAGAATAAAGCTATTGAATGCTTGATTTATATTATAAAGAGAGAAAATTCAGAGCGGTTATCTTACTCGATAAATGAATGAAAGGAATAAAATTATTGAAACTGCTTTAGAGCCCGGCTGTCAATGCTTGATTTATATTAAAAAGAGAGATAATTCAGAGCGATTAATAATAATAAACGAGTAAATAAAGTTAAGCTTCTGTACGAACTCTGGTAAAGGTGCCGGTACTGCTAGGGCATTGGCCCTAAGGGTGAAACTAGCAGATGACTCGCCAATAAAAGTGGCACGGGGACAGGACTTGTAGCCACGTAATAGAACTGGCAGCCCGCTAGTAAAAGTGGTAGCCAGGTGGTAAAAGTTGTAGCCTGGTAGAACAAGTGGTAGCCTGGTATTTGAAGTGGTGGCCCGCTAGTAAAACCCTGAAATAACCCAGTACACATTAGACAAAGCTCTTTTACTTTAATTAAAAAAACTATAGCCCCCCTTTGCATAAATATATTTTCTTTATAAAACAAATTCCCCCAAAAGGTATCAATGAATTTTCAATGACCATCAGCATATAAAAGAAATACTGAGGTACAGGCAACTTGAATATAACAAAGATAGGTATGAGTCACCCCTAAAAGAAAATATAAACTTCCGCATATGATCAAACTCAAGTTGCATTAAAATAAAAATTCAGATTTGAGAAAATGGAGTAGATAAGATAACGCATGGGATGCAAAGCAAATGGTGGACGAGGCACAAAAAAGGTTAACACAGATAAAGCAATTAAATCGTTAAGTTGGACAAAAAACTGTAACAGTAATTACCTCGCTAGTGTGTGAGGGTACGGGAGATTCGACGGTCTCGGTCTTATTCGACGAACTTGAAAGCCTCTAGAAATAAGGGAAAAAACCATTAGCGTCATGGCGTCGTCCGCGTGTTTCACAATAGGGAAAAATAATTCCAGAGAAAATGCTTACCTAGTACAGTATTTAGATCCCGAAAAATCGGTCGTGTCAAAACACCAAGAGATATCACAACATATTCCCAAAGAATGGGTGGAATGAAATCACAAAACTAAATGTGGAGTCTCTGACTGCACTCAAACATAAAACTTCTCTTATCGCCGAAGGGTCTAACTAGAAGAACTCTCTTTTCGTTTCCGTTAATTTGCCTTTCACCTTCCCCGAGATTAAAGGACTATGTCAGATCAAGAAATAGTAATGGGCTGAAACATGCCAAGTGATTTCGATACAAGGAATAATTCTAAGATAATAAACGACTTAGTTCTCGTTTATTATGATGGTAAACGACAGCGGAACCACAATTAATGAGCCAAAATTAAAATTTTCAAGAAATTCGAGGAAATACTCCTACCAAAATGATAAACCTCTAAAAATCTAAATCGAGAGCGACAATCACGGGAGGATAGCCTATTCCTATTACTCGGAACGAACAACCGAACATTACAAAAACTGCAGCCTGCCGTGTAAAGAGATAAATATATAAAGCAGAGGTCCCAAAACGATCTAACGATCTCAGAAATTATCGGCCGGTGATTGGAGTCCAACAACCAAAAGGTTCCAAAAAGTTATGAAATATTCAAACCGACAACAAAATATGAATCTACGAGTCTAATGTAGCGTGAAGGCGGGTTTTATTAACAGAATTCTTAAAAATATAAATCGGTTGGCCTAGCCGTTCTATGGTAATGTAATATGAATCAAGCCAAATAAATCAACTAAAGTAAATATAGTCACAACGTGTTATAAATGCTAATACAAATATATCGTTAACCCATACTTAGACTAGAGTTAGTTTACATTAAGAAATGCGGCAATTTTAAGCGCATTGTCAGCAAATCGAAACCATAAATTTAGAATTAATAAACCGGTGAGTGCAAAATACAGCATCTTTTTTCCAAATGCGGAGTATAAATGAATTTCAAAAATATTTGACACTGGTAAAATCGGACTGTTACAGTACGATTCTGCCTTTCAACCTGACCATTCGCCCTTGGTGTAGCAATCGCATTCAACACGCGTTTTACACCTCGCCTCACCAAAAAGCAAATGCCGTGCTAGTAAACGCCAGCCCGTGGTCGGAAATAATACGTCTTGAGTACCCAAATTCGCTAAACGCTCTCTCAATTTGAGAATCGCCTCAGAAGACCGCAAAGTCTTCGTCGCCTTCGCCAGTGTATGATTCTGGACTTCCTCGTCCCGTCAATTCCATGATATCTGTTAAGATACGTGTCTTCCTAAGAGCCGTCTTCCAGTCTTCCCATTAGAGGTCATATTATTTATGAGGCCGACTAAACCAGCCCCTTGCAATTTCGCCTGCATGAAATACGCTCTCTCATTGTTCGACCATCCATGAATATCGCAACCACCTAACTACGTTACACTCCTGGCTGTCAGAATCGAAAGAGTCAATAATGTCGCCGCCTGCCCTTGACCCCATACAGTCCGAACTGCAAACGGAGTCCGCCCTTTCGCCAAAAGCATGCTCTACCTCCTGGAGGAACGCTCTCATCTGATTTTTCGCATTTCCTTTCGCCCTTAGTACCGCCAGTACCAACAGTCGCCTTTTGTTTTGTCGCCTTTGCCATTTCGGTCGCCACAACCTGCTGTATACTAGCTGCCAAACCACATTTCAGCTTATGCACCATGGAAATTGTTTCTTATTTCATCGCCGATTTGCCTTCGCCGTGATCACCCACGCGGTTCAAGCTCGTAATCGAGTTCTGAATCGTCATTTCTGCCTTCCTTCATAGGCAATCACTAGAAAAACTTCTTGTACACACCAATAAACACAGTTATAATACGCCACAATTGCTCCATGATATGTTCTTGAATGTTGATTGGTCTGTAATGGAGAATTACAGTGATGTTAACACTGTTGTGGACTTGTTTTATAGTATAATTAATGGTATTTTTTTAAATATGTGTTCCTAAAGTTAATATTAGTAGTAGTAGATCATATCCTGTCTGGTTTAACTGAGAAATAAAGGATTTAAAAAGAAAGGAACATCTTAGAAATAAAATTAAAAAGATAGACGATGCACATTTGTTGCTAGAACTTTGTAACCTGAGGTCTAGTATAAAACAAAAGATTAATCTATCATATAAAAATTATATTTTGAAAGTAGAACACGATTTGCCTCAAGATCCTCAATCATTCTGGAGTTATATAAATTGTAAAAAAGACTCGAATCATATACCAACTAAGATGTTTCTTGATGGCGCATTGTTTGATTCTGGAAAGCAAATAAGTGATGCATTCGCCGAACATTTCAACAACGTATATTCGTCTGATTACGGTCTTACATCGGAAACGTGTTTGCTCACCAGATTTCTATAGGCGCACTGACCGATATCGATGTTGCAGATGCGATCGGGGACCTGAAAGTGGGAAAAGCAATTGGTCGAGATGGTCTGCCTTCCTTTGTAATTAAAGGCCTATTAGACGTTTTTAGATATCCTCTTCGTGTAATTTTTAATCTTAGTTTAATCAAATCAAACATGCTTTAATGTCCAAAATACATGTGGTACTCATTGACAAAGCTGAACCTTAATTATTTAAAAATAAAATACTTAATACTAAGACAAGAGCAGAATCAGTGGAAACAAAAAAAATGAATCACCCAAACAAATTCTATCACAATACACATAGTCAGTAAAACAATTTTAAAACATTTAGAATTCAGATGTAAAAACCTGAACTAAGTCAACTAGTTTCACAACCGATCCTCAAAATACTCAGTAACAGTATAATAGGCCTTCCGTACAAGCAGTCTCCTAGTCTCCCTCCTAAATTTAGACATGTTCTGAATACATCTTATATTCACCGGAAGACGATTGAACATTCTTTTGGCATTATAAATAAATGATTCTTATCTAGCCCGTTGTTGGTATCGGTAGAGGGATGTTGTGGATTTGTCGAGTATTATATGGACCCTCGGTAATAGTGTATTTATACTTCTTAAAGACAAGGTATACACTCTCTGATATATATAGACATGGAAGAGTCATTATACCCTCTCTCATAAAAAAGGGTCTGCAAGAATCTCTTCCCTTCATTGCAAACATAAAACGCATAGCTTTCTTCTGCAAGACAAACACCGAATTAAACAAATACTCACTGCAGCTGCCCCAAAAGGGAATCCCATACCTTAGATGAGACTCAATGAGAGCAGAATAGACCATTTTAGTAGCAGATGAATAGACCATTTTAGTAGCAGATGAGTCCAGTTCCTTTGCCACTGATCTTAAGGCATAATTACCAGAGGACAATTTTGCAGTAAGCTTTTCAATGTGTGTTGCAAAAGTCAGTGCCCTATCAACATGAATGCCATGGAACCTAACATCATCTAGGTTGTCAATATGTAACTGAAAAATCTAACTTAAAAGTGAAACTTTTTGCTGATGACCTAAAACTTTATAAGGAGATATCAACAAATGACGACTGTGTTGCTCTACAACAGGGCGTAACTGAATTTTTAAATTGGCAATAAGTTGTATTTTAATATTAATAAATGTTCAATTGTAACATACACCCGAAAGAAACAGCCAATAGAATATGTTTATGGTATGCGAAATGAGGGATTGGCCAGGGTTGAAGTAATTAAGGATTTGGAGGTTACCTTCGACAGCTTGTTAACTTTTAATGTTCATGTGGAGGTGATTTGTGGTCGGGCATCAAAAATGTATGGTTTTTTGGTAAACTCGCCGGTTCTCGAGTGTGAGGTGTATTAAAACTTTATATGTAACGTTTGTGCGTTGTCATCTGGAGTATTGTAGTCAAGTGTGGAATCCATTCTATGACTGTCACAAATACAGTGTGGAAAAATTACAGACCAAAGCTCTTCGCTATCTAAATTTTAAGGAAACTGGGACTTATGCCTTTTTTATCACAAAAGATAGGTTGTTGGGCCAATATGGTTTGCTTGCCCTCGAAAAGAGACGGTAAATAGTTGATTTATTATATCTTTGGAAAACAATAAGAGGTAATATTGACAATCCTGAGTTTTTAGAACAGCTTACCTTTAACGTGCTTCAAGTATCTTTTACTTGCAAGTTGTTCCCCATTCAAATTTTTGTGTATGAATTCATTTAAGTACAGAGCTTGTAAATTGCTTAACACTCTTCCTGACTGTGTTATATTTAGTATTAGTTTAAATGCTTTTAAAACCATTCTTTATACAAAACTGTAAATTTTAAATTATGTAATTTAGGCTAAGCTGTATAACCATATTTGTATCTCAGTGTACTTTGGAATTGGATGTTGTATCTGTTAAGTACCTATTCCAAATAAATAAATAAATAATAACCGGCACACGCACTTATCGTAACTTTGTCAAATATCAATCCACGGTCAAGGATTGCAAAAAAACGCCCGCTAATTGTTTAATTTTTTTTTGTGACGCCGGTGCCGCCACACACAAAGAAAAAGAAGACTCCAACGTCATTTAACTCGCCGAGAATCGCGTTTTTCACGGTTCTTCACAACAACACAATCCGTAGGTTATCCGACTTCTGATCGGTAATCTACACTTTTTACTAATTCGTTTTATTTCGCATTTGCTATTACAGCCACTCCACTCCGCCGCCGCGCGCCATTCGATCGACCGCTGCGCCATGCAGGGTTGTCACGTCCTCGAATATTCCAAAGTTACGTCGCCTATAAAATCTGCTCATTACAATATTGTAAACGATTAATTTTTAGTAACACGTTTTATTTCGCCAATACACCTTCGCCAGTACATTTATCATAATTACACAACGCCATGAGTCGACTCTGCTATCGTACAATAACTATATCGACGCCTTATTTCTAATCTATCTATATACTCCGTATTATATAACACTGATTCGATTCTACTGCTGCGCCATTCGTTTTCCAGGGTTGTCACGTCCTCGCCTATTTGACCGTCGCACGTCGCCTCTCCAAAATTTGCTTGTTACATTCGGCCATCCTGCAACAATTAATGCCCTCATTAATTTAACTCGCCAGTGAATCAACCAGATCTTATCGATCTGTGCATTCGCCATAACACCAAATCGCCTAGCCTAAGGGTTTCGCCTGCGGTTGCAACCTTACGCCTTTTATCGAATATCACCTTTATATTACGCCTTTGTCAGGTTTTCACTCGCCTTTTGCTGTCCCACAAGAAGTGTGGACCTTAAATCGCCATAACCCTCGCCTTTCGCCAGAGCATTCACCATTTGCACCTCGCCAGTCAGACTCACTCACATGCACCTTTCAACCTGACCATTCGCACTTTGCACCTCGCCAGTCAGATTCACATGCACCTTTCAACCTGACCATTCGCTCATGATGTTTTACACCTCGCCTCGCCAACAAGTCAGCAAACGCCTTGCTCGTAAACGCCAGCCCGCGCCAGCAGTTGGAAATAGTACGCCTTGGATACACAAAATTCGCCAAACGCCTCTCTCAATTTGAGAATCGCCTCAGAAGACCGCAAAGTCTTCGTCGCCTTCGCCTGCGCATGATCCTGGACTTCCTTGCCCCTCCATTTCCACAATATCGGTTGATGGACGCCGATATCTGTCAAAAGAGGAAAGAAAGACAGTATACAAGTCGCCAGGAGAAGAGCAACCAAATGCCCTCGCATTCGCCTGTAGATTGAAAGGTAGACCGTCAATCAGACGCGAAAGCGCCTTTGTGCCTGAAAGCCCACACCTTTCGATCAACGCCATTTTATCATGATAATAATGGGTCATGGTTTTGCCTTCCAATTTAACCCTTGCTATCATCTCCTTGAGCAGCTGAGCAAAGTCATGCACTCTGGGAAACGCATTCATAAGAGCCGTCTTCCAGTCTTCCCATGAGAGGTCATATTCATCGAGCCGATTAAACCAGCCCCTTGCTGCGCCTTGCAATTTCGCCTGCATAAAATACGCTCTCTCATAGTTCAACCATTCATGACTATCGCCCAACTGATCAATTTTGCTCAACCACCTGACTATGTTACAGTCCCGGCTGTCAGGATCGAAAGGGTCAATAATGTCGCCGCCTGCCGTTGCCCTTGACCCCATACAGCCCGAACTGCAAGCGGAGTCCGCCCTATCGCCACAAACATGCTCTACAACCGCCTGAGGAACGTGCTCACCTGATTTTTGCCCTTGGTACCGCCAGTACCAACGGCCGCCCTTTGTTTCGTCGCCTTTACCATTTCGGCCGCCTTTTGCTTCGCCGCCCTTGCCATTTCGGCCGCCACAATCTGCTGGATACTAGTTGCCAAACCGCCTTTCAACAGCTTCGCCGTGGTCACCGTCGCTCAATTCCAACTCGTAATCGAGCTCTAACTCGTCACTTCTGCCTTCCTCCATAGGAAATCACTTGAAAAACGCCTTTTAAACACCAATGCCAATAAACACAGTTAAAATACGCCACAATTTTTACAATAATCACTAATTAATTAGCACACACTTGTTTATTATTATCGTGAATATCTGAAAAATCGCCAAATGTCAATATACTCAATACTGTCAAGGATAGCAACAAACGCCCGCCTTTTGTTATGAGTTTTTGTGATATCGCCACGCACAAAAAAAGAAGTTACCGCTGCGATTTAACTCGCCGAAATCGCGTATTTGACCGTTCTCCACAACAAATAACACAATACGTAGGTTATCCCGACTTCTGATCTGTAAACGATTAATTTTTAGTAACACGTTTTATTTCGCCAATACACCTTCGCCAGTACAGTTATCGGAAGTAATTGCACAAGTGCACCAAAATTACCGATAATTTTGCATGACAACGTGTTGTCTAAAAACTGCATGAGTTCATTTTCATATTTTGGAGGAAGAGCCCGACACCGAAGGTGGAGGGCTCTTTTTCCAAAATATGAAAATGACCGAATGCAGTTTTTCTAAGACAACACGCTCGAATGCAAAATTATCTGGTTATTTTGATGCACGAGTGTAATTCGGGGGAATATTTCCCGAATAAGGACATGGTTTTAAAAAATACGTTTTTATTCTTTTTTTAATACAAAAACGTACATGTAACTGTAAACAAAGTACAGAGACGAAAAAATACGATTTTTTTTAATCCGAAACGAGACATTTTTAATAATATATATTCACTTGACTTTGACGTTATTTATAAATTGTCGCTGTCAAGTTTACAATGGAATTACCATAGATACGTACGATGCAATTATCGCTGTGCTCTTTCGGTTTCTACAGTGCAATTATCGCTGTAATTTTCCGA
>JAEQML010083581.1:0-10428 GCA_016904865.1 Pissodes strobi | reverse complement strand
CCCCCCCCCCCTCCGGCTGTTACAAAATTGAAAATTTGAAAATGTTTAATGCCACTCGATACGGCAAATTTTGCACAATTTTGTACAACTATTTTCAAAGTTTGCACACTTCTCTGAGGAAAGTTATGAGGTGTTAAAAATTTGAATTTTCCCCCCCGTTTGTCAAAAAGTGGAAACATTTTGATGCTGCTAGATTCTACTAATTTTGCACAATTTTGCACACCTATTTTCAAATTTTGCACACTTTTCTGTGGAAAGTTATGAGGTGTTAAAAATTTGAATTTTCCCCCCCGTTCGTCAAAATGTGGAAAAATTTTGGTGCTGCTAGGTTCTACTAATTTTGCACAATTTTGCACACCTTGCAAATCTTTAACACCTCATAACTTTCCCCAGAAAGGTGTGCAAAATTTGAATTTTCCCCCCCGTTTGTCAAAATGTGGAAAAATTTTGATGCTGCTGTGTTTGACTAATTTTGCACACCTATTTTCAATTTTTGCACACTTTTCCGGGGAAAAATATGAGGTGTTAAAGATTTGCATTCCCCCCCCCCGTTTGTCAAAAAGTTTAAAAATTTTGATGCTGGTTGGTTCAACTAATTTTGCACAATTTTGCACACCTATTTTCAATTTTTGCACACTTTTCTGGGGAAAGTTATGAGATGTTAAAGATTTATCACAGAATTGGCAAATTTTTAACACCTCATAACTTTCCCCAGAAGAGTGTGCAAAATTTGAAAATAAGTATGCAAAATTGTGCAAAATTAGTTGAACCTACCAGCATCAAAAGATTTCAAATTTTTGACAACCAGGGGGAAAACGCAATTATTTAATACCTCATAACTTTCTCCAGAAAAGTGTGCAAAATTTTAAAGTTGGTGTGCAAAATTAGTTGAACCCAGCAGCATTAAAAGATTTCAACTTTTTGACAAACGGGGGAGAAAATGGAAATATTTAATACCTCATAACTTTCCCCAGAAAAGTGTGCACAATTTGAAAATTGGTGTGCAAAATTGTGTAAAATTAGTTAAACCACCAGCATCAAAATTTTGAAACTTTTTGACAAACGGAGAGGAAAATGCAAATCTCTAACACCTCATAACTTTCCTCACAAAAGTGTGCAAAAATTGAAAATAGGTGTGCAAAATTGTGCAAAATTAGTAGAACCTAGCAGCATCAAAATTTTTCCACATTTTGACAAACGGAGGGGAAAATTCAAATCTTTAACACCTTATAACTTTCCCCAAAAATGTGTGCCAAATTTGAAAATAAGTGTGCAAAATTGTGCAAAATTAGTTGAATCTAGCAGCATCAAATTTCTTCAACATTTTGACAAACGGGGGGAAAATGCTAATTTTTAACAACTCATAACTTTCCCCAGAAAAGTGTGCAAAATTTGAAAATTGGTGTGCGAAATTGTGCAAAATTTGCCGAATCGAGTGGCATCAAAATTTTTCAGACGGGGGGAGCGGTCAAGTTTGCCCCCCGTATAAAAAACAGCTCTAGTTTTCCTTGTGTGGGCGTGCAAAATTTTATTTGCGGTGTGCAAAATTGTGCAAAATGTGTGTAAAATTATGCTTCATTTATTTTTGAAATTTGTTTAATACGGGGGGCAAACTTGACCGACCCGAATTTTCAATACAAAAAAGCCTACGGTGAACAATCGTCTCTCTTCTAAATCGTGCCCGCATTAATTTCATCATTAACAAATAAATATGCAATTAAATATAAACAGAATAAAAATAAAACAGGCTCAGCGAGAATGATTCAATGAGCGCTGATGTAATGAGAAAATACCTTAGAAAGTTAGTTTCTGGTCCAACTATTTTGTTGGTTACCGCATTCAAAACAGATACTTATTACATTTTATAATTAGGACGTATTAGATATCGCTATGGACTAAAATTAATACAAATCATAACGTGTTTTTACCTCGAATTTTGTTTTGGTCATGTCATGTTGAAGGAATTATTACTGATTTAATTATTAATTTACCTATATTTACTACAGCTAGTAGTAGGTGTGTTATTCACTTAGTTTATAATGTGAACCGACAAGAATTGGCGCAATAGTACCCATCCTCTGGGCAAAATTTACCGCCCCGATTGATACAATTCTGGGTAAAAATATACTATTTAAATATAGACATAAAAATGCCATCGACCATTCTCAAATTCCTAACCACCCCAGGGAGAAATATTGTCGTCTTTTTAGGGGTCAAGTTTCGGTGGGGTTCCGGCTAAATACCTGGAATTTTGAGATACTTTGAAGGGTATTTTACATTCCGGCGTTACAAATACCTACTACCAGCCATGGCTCCTTGTTATCTATTCTCCTATATACCTAATTTTTAATCAAACGTGAAATATAAACGAAAGAACGTTTTTGAATGCAAAAGAGGCTACCAACTAATGTATGTGGGCGGCACCTTGGCTAACAGCATTCTACTCTTTAATTATTGCCATTTAATTAGACATTATTATAGGTCTATAACAACAAGAGTATTATAGCACACATTGACCTTGTGCCAAATTACCTTATATAAAAATAACAGGTTGCAAAAATTAAGCATCATAAAGGTAAACAGTTTGAGTATTCAGGCTAGTTAGTAGATTCACGTAGTATTGTATATTCGATTCATTTTTATTTTGCACAACAGCCTGCACCTCGATTAAAGTCGATAACATTGGTAATTTTCGAAGGTGGAGCTCATACGTATTAATACGTTATACCTTCATCTCTGTAAAAAAAGCTTGAAAAAAATGTTTTTTTATTGTAGTTTATTTTATTATTTCAAATCAAAATGGTTTATTTCCATAGACAAATATTACAATGCATCGGAATTGTCAATTACAATGGACCACAATAATACTAGAATAATACTACTTCAAAACACATAGATTAAACTAAAACCTAGTTAAAGTTACAATTAAAAAACTCAGTCAAATTATAGAATGCGTAGTCATCTAGCAGAGTCTTAAGAGCCCTTGTAAAAACTAGAAGTGTTGTAGCACCCTTAACACCTTCTGGCAGGTGATTGAAAATTTTTACTGAGGTAATTACACCACCATCCCGCACCTGAGTCAATCGAGCCAAGTTCTGTAGTAATTAATAGTTACTACAATTCTTAAATATTTGACATGCACATTGCAGAATATAAATATTTATGACAGTTGAAATTTTTTCATTCTTAAAGGATTCACGACATAATTCCCTGAAAGAAAGTCTAAACATAGCGTATAGTGCAAGAGTTGCCCCAGGCGGACAAGATGTAGGCCAGAGTAGATTGTACTCCTGCTTAAGGGTAAAAGTATCCACAAGATCTCGGAGCTGAAGAATGGGATAGTTCCCACGAGACAATTTACTGCACACTGCCTCCACCTGATCACCCCAAGACAGATGTCTATCAAGTATAATTCCCAAAAATTTAGAGGAGTCCTGCTGAACTAAGTTAGTTTATCCCTCTCTCAGCAGTGGAGTAAATACAATAAAACCGGTCTTCAAGCCATTCAAACAAAGACCATTCTTCCGGCACCAGTCTGCAATTTCAGCTATACATTTGCTGCCCTGCAAGTGAAGAGTTTCATAGTCACGTCCTGTGACAACGGCAGAAGTATCATCAGCAAAAAGAGTAATATAGCTGTCATCAACCAAGAGAGGCAAGTCGTTAATGAACAACAAAAAGAGAATTGGCCCAAGAACACTCCAAAATTTCGAGTTAGCTTATTTAGCGTTACCTTCTTCGAGTAGCCCAATTCTGACTCGTATTAGCCATTGTTCCAGCTTTGACGCCTTGTTAACTATTTATCTAAAAAATAATATGGCATTTAAGGTGCGCGAGCGTGATTATTCGAAAATCAAGAAAGCTATTGTTTTATTTTAACATTATAGGCCAACCAATCACCATTTCTCATTGGCTTGAAATTTTATTGTTCTGAGATAAAATCGGATTTACTCGTATGATTCCACCTGAAATATTTTCGTGTCGTACCTACCTACTTCAGAAGAATCAAAAATACCAATTCGAACCATATCGAGTTTCACATGTGATTTTTGCCATGAGAAATTAATCCCATGAGAATTTTTCCAAAGAATTGGCCCCGGATGATTCTCCACGTGAAAAGACAAGGTGTGATTTAACTGGTCCAAGGAAATAGGGATGTATGGCATTTTTCATATATGCGATTGTTCCTGTGGCATGAAAATCGATAGGCTCACATTCCTATTATATATGAACTAATTACTATGCTAGTTACTTCACTTCGAAGCATAAGTGACTCAGCAGCTTTTTTAATGGAACCGTCGCCAAAGTACAAACAATGTCGAGTAGAGTCACTCAGCAAATTCGTGTTGATGTTTTTACATCAAACGCCAAAGCCGCCGCATACTAGCAGCCGCGAGAAGTCTTTCGGACCCATCGTTCCAGAGAGATTCAGAAAGTATTCGCTGAGGCGTTTTCCTCGGTTATTATTTGATATATGATATAACGCGTCGCGACATCAGGGCGTTTGCACACTCACTGTCCCTCGTAGCAGAGCCACCGCAGGTCACGAACCAGAATGATCTGGATGCGCTCCGACGCCGAAATTGGAAATTTGTCTCCAGTGAACCTACCGTGACGTCACGATACCACTAGATATCGATACCCTTACTCATGCATAAAAGCATCGATACTAGGACAGTTTGTTATTAAAATAATAGAGTCATTCCTTGCTGACATCTTCAGCTTGAATTATCCAGTCATTAGAACAGGTTATGGATCTTCTTCTTCAAGTGCCTATTCGTTCCGAATATTGGCGATCATCTTGGATATGATGACTTTGTTCACGGCTGCTCTAAATAGTTCGGTAGTAGTTTTTGAGAACAATAAGACCATGATATTCTTCTTCTTCCTGGTGGTCTTCTGCCATAAACTTTCCCTTGGAGAAAGGACTTTAAAATGTGATATTTGCTTTCGTTCCTCATAATATGTCCGAGGTACTCAAGCTTTCTTCTCTTGATGGTGTTCATTACTGCCAAGTCCTTCTTCATTTACTCCATCACTGCCTTGTTGGTCACTCTGTCCATCCATGATATTCTCAGCATCCTCCTGTAAAGCCACATTTCAAAGGCTTCCAGTCTTTTTTATTTTGCCTCGGTTAATGTCCATGAATCCATCCCATAGAAAAGAATCGAGAAAATATAGCATCGTAGGAGTCTGATTTAGATGTCGATGTTGAGGTTGTGACTTTTAAACAGTTTAGCCAAAGCAGGCGGCCCTTGCTTTCTCTATTCTACACCTGATCTCCTGTAAATGGTCCCAATTATCATTGATCATAGTTTCCAGATAGGTGAACAGGCTTACTCTGCCTATTGGTGTGTTGTTGATCGTTAAGCCGTATCTACTTATTACCATGAATTTGGTTTTACTAATGTTAATTTCTATGCCATAGTTACTGCTGACGTCTTTTATTTTGTTGATTAGTTCTTGTAAGTTGTTCATATTGTCAGTGAAAAACACAGTATCATCAGCGGTACAGCTTTAGCATGTGACTCATAAGACTAATTATTCTGTAGTCACCACATGCTTTGGCTCCCTGTTTTTTTGGTAACATTATAAGTTCAGAGATAAGCCATTCTTTTGGAATATTCCCAATATTGTAGATGTTATTAAAAATGCCAGTCAGGAATGTCATGGACTCATCATCAAGCCTGAGGAATTCCGAATGTACTCCATCCGGCCCTGGAGCCTTTCCTTCCCTTAGAGTATTAATGGCAGCTCTAACTTCATCTCTCATGATATCAGGTCGGGACTCCTGAATGGGGGGTGGGTCTTCTCTCTCATACTTCTACCAAGTTTCTTTAATATCTTCCCTATCCACAATCACTCTCCTGCATCATTTACAAGTTTTCCCACATTTTCCTTTTTGAACTTTCCCGTAACTTCTCTCACCTTCCTACGTACATTGAACTCATCGAATCTGCTTTGCAAAACTTCTATTTCTTGGCATTTATCATCCAATTCTTTTTGTTTGGCCTCTCGAATTTTCCTCTGTATGTCCCTTTGTATGCTTTTGAATGTTGAGGAACTATTCTTTTGTTTTCTCCGTTCTTCCATGAGTAACAAAATTTCTTCTGTCATCCATGATTTAGGTTTCGCTCCATCATTCTTCAGGTACCTATCTTTGACATTAGTTGTTGTTTCAGCAAGTATCATTATTTGTTCTTCTGTGTTATCAGTCTCCTCTGCAGAATCGAGAAAATATAGCATCGGAGGAGTCTGATTTTGATGTCGATGTTGAGGTTGTGATACCCTTACGAAAATCGAAATGAGCATTAACTCATCGACACTAGTACCCGATACCCTATGAGTATCAATACCAAGAAGTATCGAGAATAAAGTGTGACCGTGATCTTTTTTTTATGATGTAATAAATGAGGAAATATAAATGTCTCGACCATTCAAATCAATGCTCAAAATATAATGAGGAGAAATAAATAAAAGTCAAAATACGAATTACGGACAATTTGTTATTAACATAATAGCGTTATTCCTTGTTGACATCCAGGGCGTGAATTATCCAGTGTTTAGAACAGAGTATCGATACCCTCACGAACATCGAAATAAGCATAAAAGCATCGATACTGGTACTGCTCTATGAGGATCAATACCAAGAAGTATCGAGGATGCATTGTGACCGTGATCTTTTTTCCTGATATAATAAAAGAGGAAATATACAAGTCTCGACTAATGTGCGTAAAATATAATGGATAGAAATAATATGAAAAAGGATCCAGGGTTGTTATTAAAATAATAGCGTCTCTGGTTTTTGACATGCAGGACGTGAATTATCCAGTCATTAGAACCGCGCTAAAGCGAGAGAAAAGCGTGAGATGTATGATATTCTTCAAATATGCGATTGTTCCCATCGTAAGAAAAATCGATAAGTTTACATCCCTATTACACCTCTTCCTACGTAAGGGCTGTTTCAATGACTCGAGAATTCACGTCCTGGAATGGAAGCTGTGACCACGTGACATTTGAACACAGGCGATTGGTTCAGGTCGAAGCGATTGCAGCGACACTAGTTGCAAATGCCGAACAATCATTTCTATATTTGAACCATGCCAACGTTATTATTGGCACAATATGTTTTGAGTGGTCGCGGATAGTGGGATATTCGAGGATATATATGCAGGATGCTGTGTATCCACTATAATACGGATCTTAACCCAAACCAACCCAATTTTTTTGCTTTCTTCTGATATTTCATTTCACGCATGGCCCTCCGCTTGCTTCTTATTTATTTATTTATTTGTAATGAGTTGCCTCAAGATACTTAATACAAACTTAACAATATATACATATTAACAAATGAATACCTATATACTACCGACTAAGGTGATACATAACACGCGACCACCTAAACCTAAGACAACTGATACTTTGGAGCATCACCTCCTTATCTCGTGGATCTTCCTGAATGGCATTTCCTCTATGGTCATCCTTCCTATGTTCCTGGTTATTTCCTGCGTCCTCATCGTATACCTAAAGAATTTCGCCGCTGTCGCCTGTATTCTCTGTTCTGACGGTCTTGTACAGTTGTCTCGTCGTCTTGAACTCTTCTTATCGATAATTCATGATCGTCCATAGCAGTTTCCGTCCAGCGTGAGGAGCTTCTCTATGTTGGTGTTTGCTGCGGAGCTCCAAACCGGCAGCGCGGTGTACATGGCTATTGGTCTGACGTAAGTGTTGTAGAGCTGATCTGGATGTCCTTGTCCAGTCTTGATTTCCTCATTATGTTGGAGTATATTGCGCTCGCTGTTAATCCTGTTCTTTTCTTCCGGATCTTTCTGGATGTCGCAACACATGAGCAAAGTATTCCAGTTTACGTATCTTAATTGTTTTCATTATTTCTGTATCCTTGCCCATGCGCAGGAAGAGGTCTTCATTTGGGACCCTGTCGACCCAGCTAATGCGAAGTATTCTCCGGTACACCCATATTTCGAAGGCTTCGAGCTTCTTTAGTAGTGTGTCTGTCAATGTCCAACCTTCGACTCCATACAGCAGTATTGGGAATATGTAGCACTTTACCAGTCTAATCTTCAGTTTGTTGCTAATATTCCGACTACAAAGTACCTTTTTCATTTTAAAGAGCGCATCTCTAGCCTTCTCTATACGGATTCTAAACCTATCCTACTAGCTGGATAATCTTATCGTGTCGCACTCTATCGAAGGCCTTTTCAATATCTATGAAGCACATATACACTGGGTGCTTCTATCGTTCCTAATTATTGCGAAATCCAAATTGTGTGCCGCTCATCTCTCTTTCAATTTTATTATATATTCTAGAGTGTATTATTCGCAGGAAGATTTTTAGTGCGTGGCTCATTAGGCTGATGGTGCGGTATTCACTGCATCTTTTTACACTACGTTTCTTAGGGATCGTTACAAAGGTTGACCTAAGCCAGTCTGCATATTTCCAGCATCGTATATTTTGTTGAAAAGCAAAAGGCGAGATTGTTTGCTGTTCGTTCCCAGGAGTTTAATGATCTCTATAGGTATCTCATCTGAGCCTGCTGCTTTCCTGGTTTTCGCTAGTTTTATAGTTCTTATCTATGTCATTTATAGTTATCGGCGGCTCTGTTGTAATATCTGAGTTTCGTTTTCAGATCTTTCGTCGTTAAAAAGGTCTTCAGATTCAGATTCCGATCCAGACAATTTATTAATGCTCAGTATGTCAAATAAACCTTTACACAAGTCAGAATAATAAAAATACATGAAAAAACTACAAAAACACACTACAAAACTACAAGCTAGAGTTTATACGGTTCTTTTTCTTTTCTCAAAGTCTCAAACAAACATAAAAATACTAAAATGATATTTAAAATACTAATAAAATTACAGATTGTAAATAAGATAAAATTAAATTAATCAATCAATACACTTCAACATGTATCAAAATCCTAGCAGGTTACTCAAAGAATAAACCCAGACTTTAATAATTCATCACAAGAATAAAATGCTTTTTGAACAAGATAGTGTTTTATTTTAGTTTTAAAGGCTCCAACATCCAGACCTCTCAATTCACTAGGCAATTTATTGTAGAACTTTATTGCCCAGTAGTTTGGACCATTCTGACTTTTGCTCAAACGATAATGTGGAACCACTAAATTGTCCCTGGCACGAGTATTATAAGTATGGTAGTACTGCCCAAGACATATTTCTGTAAGTTCCTCCGAGCATAAATCAAGTTCTCTAATATGAAAATACCAGGAAAAGTAAGTAATCCCATGGTAACGAACGCCGGGCGACAGTCATCCCGGTACTTCAACCCTGTCATTATTCTCACAGCCCTTCTTTGTAAAGCAAAGATTCTGTGAGCTTGTGCAGCATTCCCCCATGTTATCACTGCATAAGACATAATATGAGAGTGACACAAAGAGTAGTATGCAGTTTTGAGAACCAGCTTGGAGACCTTTCTGATAAGTTTCTCAAAAGGACAATGCTACTAGCAAGTTTAGACGCCAATCTATCAATGTGAGGTTCCCAACTTAGTTTTGGATCTACCGTTATCCCCAAGAAACAAGCAGACTTCTCAACCTCGAAATTTGCAACATTATCCCTCAAAGAAGATATCATATTTTTAGTTTTTGTCTCATTCAAAAACCAAGCCGTTGTTATTAAACCATTGCTTTACCCTTGATTGTGTCTCACATGTTCTATCACTTACTTCATCTGTATTTTTACAATTGACTGTGAGAGTAGAAATAAAAGGGGACCTAAAACTGATCCCTGTGGTACGACAACAGTCAATTCCAGGCTCCTCGAAGACACATCCCTCACTTTGACAGTTTGAGATCTGTCTTGCAGATAAGATTCTAATAGTTCTATGCTTGTCTCATGAAAATTATAAGTCGAAAGTTTCTGCAGTAAAAGTTCATGTGAGACACAATCAAATGCTTTGCTCAGGTCACAAAAGACATTGCTTGCATAATAATGACTCTCATATGCCTCCATAACAGTTGTTGTAAAACTTATAAAACCATGCTGAGCCTCATTAAAAAGTTCATACTTATCAAAATGCTGAATAGTTTGCTCAGCCATACATTTTTCATACACTTTTGATAGAATGGGAAGCAGATAAATTGGTCTATAATTACCTTCATCATTGATATCACCCTTATTCTTGTATATTGGAATGACTAGAGCATGTTTCAGGGAAGTAGGAAAATAACCATTTATGATAGCTAAATTTATAAGTTTAGTTAACTGATATAAAATTAATTATTTAATTGATTTAATCAAAGGAACACTGAGGTCATAGATGTCACGACTAGATTTATTTTTTAAGTTATGGATGATGTCTCTAACTTCTATATAAGATACTTCCCTGAATTTAAATATTGGCCCTCTCAGCTCTTTTATGTTTTGGTTTGGACACCTATTTAG
>JAEQML010083580.1:0-10428 GCA_016904865.1 Pissodes strobi | reverse complement strand
CGCCGAAAATACATCATTCTCATTTAAAAATTTTCCATTAGCAAAAAATTCTTGGCTTAGAGTAACTCTTTACCTCTCTAACACTAATGAACCAGAGTAAAAGACAACCCAAACTACTCCAAAGTAACCCTTTTTATTTTGAGGGGAAAAATCTTCCAAAAGACACCCGGCCGTCGTTTTTTGCCAGGTTTTGCGTCTTCTTGAGAAAAGAGTGTGACGTACTTAATGATGTGCGGCCCGTTAGTGACGGATTCGACTTGCCTGCCTAAAACCGCCTACCGACTAGAAAGCCTCTTTTATTTTTTGTCCGCCTGGAACCACCGTCAGGTATTACTTCAGGCATTTTTTTCTCCTTTGCTCCTCATACACCGTTTTTCCTCCTTCTCTCCTCTCCTGCTTTAATTTCTATAATGTCCTCGAACATTTTTGTTAACGCCTCCCAGTTTTCTATATTTTCCAGTAATTTATCCGCAATATTTTCTTTTGTTATAGCCGTACCCACGATTATGGTCGCTGTTAATCTCTCTTGCTCCAATCTTCCGCACAGTCTTCCTCCTGATTTTTTATTTTCTTTAAATATACCCCGAATATACCATGGCCCGTTATCACTTGCATGGTATGGTGATCCACTTCCCCTCCTTTTCTATTGATCCATTTCTTGACATGTTTAGCCGTTCCATCTCTCCTGCCATTTCAGAAAAACCTCCTCTCTCGCTCTCCACTTAATCTCCCTACCTCCTTATGCACTCGGGCGCGTTGTCCTACCAGCAGATCTATAGGCGGCAGTCCGGCAATAACCTCCAGTGGCGTGGGTGCCGTTTTATAACATGAAGTTATGGCGATCGCCAATCTTCTACTGACTCTTCCTACCAAGTACCGATAGCATTTGTGTTTCAGGGCCCAGTGCCATGTTGGGGCCACATACAGTACTGCGGATGTTACCGCACTTGCTAAGATCCTTCTCCTACTAGCCTTTGGTCCTCAAATTCCTGGCATAAGTCTATCCAGCAAATAAGTCATTTTATGTGCCTTTTTTCTCTTCTAGTGTTGACATCACCTGAAACACGGCGTGCTGGGCCTTTTCCTCTAGTTCGACCGACGCTTTCCTTCGCCTTGACTAAGATTGCCGAGTCGTCTGTATAACCTATCGGATTTACTCATTTTTCGACCCGCATGCGGAGCACTCTATCGTAGAAAATGCTCCACAGGACAGGCCCAAGTATCGATCCTTGTGGGACACCACAGGTAATATTTATTTTTTCCCCAGTTGGCAGGTTTAGTTGCGTTTGAGATAAATAGAATTTCAAGATTTGAACAAGATATGCTGACACTTTCCTAGTTGTTAGACCTTTAATTATGCCCTCCCAAGGGGTAGACTTAAACACCTTTTGTATATCAACTAAAGAAACTATCCCTATTTTTCTAAGCCTTCTGCTTAACTTCATTAGAATTGTACCCTCAATATTGCGCTTATAGTAGACCTTCTCGTCCTCATCATCATCATCATTTATTTATTTCAATATTAACATCATGAAACTACTAAACCTAGAATAAGTATGCCAGTAAAGTAACCTAACACTAAAACTATAACTGCTGTTTCGCCTGGAGCTGTTACTTCAGCACCGTGGCCAACAGATAGGCACCTACTTAGGTCTAGGGTTCGTGGTACTGCTTTATTGTGATCTTTACTTGGGTTACCCCGTCAAAGTCGTTACCGATAAAGTGAAGCTAACATAGACTATTTACAAGTGCAGACTTAGTTAAGTCGATTCCTGTAAGGATGCAGTGGTATCAAGGCGCGCTGTCCGAGCCCCCGCGGTGTCGACTGCGGAGACATGGACGCTTCCGTAGGCAGAAATCAAGTGAGCTAAATGCGGCGGTGGTTGCCCATTTACAGGCCGAAAAAGTCGTTAAGCAAGCCACGCCCCCATGTTCGAACACGGGTAGCTGACTGGTGCTGGTGGGCCGCGGTTTCCCGCTGGTCGGCTTCTGTGCTCCTGGTACATAGGATTTTTTAATTTTCAGTTGATTGCTTTTGAAAGTTAAAAGGAGTACAAATAAGGGTGGTTTGATGTAGTCGCCCTGTTCCTGAAGGGACTAGAGTCATGGCGGCATAAGTTGCTTATAGAATAACGTGATTTCCCGATATATGGTGCCGTAAGGTGTACGGCGTGCAGGGTTGTATCTGGTGTCGGCAATGTGCGCTGTTAATGCCGATTCTCGGATCTGTCTTTCGAAAAACCTACATGCGGGCTTATCGATATATTCATCGACGGTTTCGATTCTAGCCCACGCATGCAGGTCTTCATTTCTGACATGATCCCGTAGGGTTAGAGAGAAAGCTTCCCTTAAGTAACTATTTTGAAGTACTTGCAATTTCTTTTTATGGCAATTTGCCACCGAACATCACACCGGGACACCATACATCAGGGCTGGTCTTATGACTGCACGATATAGTATAAGCTTAAATATGATCTTCCTGCTATCAGGAGTCCCAGTCCCTTCTTTATACCCTCGTTCTTCCCTACGACAGCTTCAATGTGCTTACTGAAGTTTAATTTGCTGTCGAAGGTTAGGCCGAGGTACTTTACCTTGTTTTTAGGGTGGATGGCGGTGTTGCCTATTAATAAAGGTGTAGTTGCAATGTCCTTTCTTTTGCGAGAAATAATAATTAATTCCGTTTTTGTGGGATTAAGATTAATCTTCCACTTTTCATAGTATGGAATCAAGATGTCCATATGCTCATTTATACTTGATTTCGCTACTTTGGCTATAAGATTCCGGGAATAAATCACTGTGTCGTGAGCAAACAGGGCTTTACAGGTGTTGGGATGAGACGGGATGTCTGCTATAAAAAGGCTGAATAGTAGCGGCGACCATACGGTACCCTGTGGCGACCCTGCTAACAGTCTTCTGTTCCTAGAAGATTGTCTGCCAATTCTGGAAGAGAAAGTACGTCCGGCAAGATATGACTCGATGAGCGCTACAGCGGCATGCTGTAAATTGCCAGCAGTTTATAGACCAGCCCATCGTGCCTTCTCATCCTAAAGCCGTATTAGTTTTCGCTAATTGGAGATTTTCCCTCTATTTCCTCCTGAAGTCTAACTTTGATTACCATTTCTAACACTTTCCCGGTTGTATCTAAGATGCAAATTGGTCGATATGTTATTTGTCCATTTATTTCTTTTCTAGATTTTTCCAACAAGACCAAGGTGGCGACCTGCCAAATTTCCGGGAATTTACACGATCTTAGACATCCATTTAATACTTCCAGAAAATAGCCTTGATTTTCCCTAGTGCAGGCAAGTAGAATTTCAGGTATAATCCCTTCTGCGTGAACAATGGAATATCCTTTTCCTGTACTATCCTTCCGTCCCAGTCTATATATATTTTTTTGTGTGGGAAGAGCTTTCCTACTTGCTCTATAACTATTTCCAAGACAGGTGTTGTTCTTTGCCGCAATTTAAATTTTCAAGTCACGATCTGATACGCTTTACCTCACACATGACAATCCAATTCACAGCACAACTGCTTCCATTTGTCTCTCTTCGAGTTCCTGATCAGTTTCTTGAGTTCCAATTTAGCGTTTTCATACTCAGCCTCTATTTCTAGCTTTTTTCTTCTGAGATTCAACTTGCATGGCTTCTGGTCACCCTTCTCCTAAAATGGATACACGTAGCCCTTTTAGCAGCATTGTCCTGGTTCCACCAATACGCTGACATACGGCGACCACTCAGCGCAAGACCTTCGGGTGTCCTTTGTGTGCTTTCCGTATACATGCCCCTGCACTGCCTGACAAGATCCTTCATCTGATGCTCTTTGATATACCACCCATTTCGGTTTGCTTTTGATTTCCTCGTGGGGCTGTAACTCCTAGTACACGTCAAATCTAATTCTGTTATGACCGCTCATGTTCTCCCTGATGTCCACCCGCCAATTTTTGACCATTGCACATATCCCCTCAGTAGCGGAGGTGAAATCTATTATTGAGGTAGCGTTTGCATTTCGGAAGGTCTAAGTAACCCCAAAGTAACCCAAATTAAACTAAACCAATCACAGCTGATCCAAACTAATCAAAACAAACCAACACTAACCCAAACGAACCAAAACCCATCCAGACTAACCAAAATTAACTCAGATTAACCAAGACGTTCCTAATTAACCAGAGTACCGAGACAAGTGTGATACGTGCGCTTGTCTCTTATTAATTACCCCAAACTAATTCAAGCTAACCACAGCTAATCCAAACTAGTCAAAACCAACCAACAATAACCCGAAGTAACTGAAGACAACCCAGAATAACCCTAATTAACCAAAGTAAAGAAACCCTTTATTCACCCGTGCTTGTTTGCTTAATTAAAGTTAGTTTCGATTATTTTTACATAGTGTGCACACTAAGTAAAAATAATCGAAACTATTGACCTTTGCACATATCCCCTCAGTAACGGCGGTGAAATCTATTATTGAGGTACCATTTGCATTTCGGAAGGTCTAACTAACCCCAAAGCAACCCATACTAACCCAAACCAATCACAGCTAATCTAAACTAATCAAAACAAACCATCACTAACCCAAACTAACTAAAACCCATCAAGACTAACCAAAATTAACCCAGATTAACCAAGACTAACCCTAATTAACCAGAGTACAGAGACAAGCGTGATACGTGCGCTTGTCTCTTAATTACCCCAAACTAATCCAAACTAGCCACAGCTAATCCAAACTAATCGAAACCAACCAACACTAACCCGAACTAACCGAAACCAACCAAAAGTAACCCTAATTATCCAGAGTAAAGAAATCCTTGACTCACCCACACTAAGTAAAAATCATCGAAACTAACTTTAATTAAGCAAACAAGCCCAATGAGACAACTGCGCTACGCGCTTAATCAACCCCACATAACACAGAACCAAAATTAACCCAAACAAATTTTCTGGAAAACAAAACATTGCGGAGAAAAGAAAAATTATTTTTGTGCTAGTATTCTTGTGTAGAATCGTCCTATAGAACGATATTTTTTGTAGCCGATTTCCGCTAAAAGAAACTTGAACCTATTTTCTATCTCATATGAGGCTCTGTTCCGTTAATTTATCAATTATCGCAAAAAGCTTCATAAAATACCTGAAAAATAGTTATATTTTATTAAAAATTAGTAGAATTTGAAGATGACACTAGTCATGCTCCGAAGTTTGTAGTTTTATGTCAGAATTTTGTAGTCAGAGTCTCAGATTTTCGAATGCTTTTTTCAAGAATTATCCAGAAAAATTATAATACACGTATTATAAAACGTATTATAAAAAAGCTTTAAAACGCACTTCTTACATCCTTCAAGAAGCAGGCAAAAAGGGTCGAGCCGAGCGGTGGAAATATACGGCACACTTATTTACGCCTCTATTTAATACATTTTTCTAATGTGTGAGATCCAATAGTTTAATAGTAATAGTTTCTTGTTGCACGCACACATCAAATGGGGACTTTTTTATATAAAAAAGCCGTAACAGAACGGAGTCTACACAAATCCACTTACTTTTGGCAAGAGACTGGTTCCATTTCCACTGGCTAAAAAGCTTAAGACTATTTTCCCTTCAAATTTCCACCTATTTTTAAATTCTATCATTTTGGCTAGAGACTGGTCCGATTCCACTCGCCAAAATACTTAGCTTGGGTTCCCATTCAAATTGTCACATATTCTGACATACAACTAGACGAGTTCCTCACACACCTTGTATAGTTTCTCAAGTATACGAGAAATTGAGCATCTCAGTAATTTTCTTGGGCCAAATGAAATTAAGAACAAATCCTAAAACCTCAGCCATAGGCGCAACTCGCAGGGGAGTCGAGACGACTTCCTTACAAATAGGCAAATGCTATGGTTTCACTTAAATTCTTTACGATATAATATAGACATCATTTTAAGGAATGGTCGAAGTTTTAAATCTCGTGCTTTAGTGTGATCAGATTGTCGTAAATTACGAGTTTTTGATTAGGTTTCGGATGGGGAGGTGATTGTGACCAAATATGTTCAAGTAAACTTAAAGTCTCTTATCTCCGAATAACAAGTAGGGCTAATAGTGATAAGATCCTTAAAGAACACAACAAAGGGTATAATAGTCCTGCGGGACGCGAAAAGAGCCTACGAGACAAGAGAAGGTCCTTCGGGACGACCGGCGACCCACCAAAAGAACCTTGTCACGTAATCTCCGTGAGGGTATCTTAGAAATGTACAGGGTTATTCATTATAAATGGAAATCCCCTCAACTTGGTTATTTTTAAAGATAGAGATAATTTTTTTATCGACTTGTAGGTAATCATATATTTTTTTTATTAGTAATGAAATTATTATACAGGGTAGCCCATAAGCAAACGCCAATATTAAATTACATTTTTTTTAAACACCCTGTATACTATTGCATTTTTGGTTTCTACTTAAAATTCTAAGCATATTTTATGTATGATACTTTGACTACTTTTCACCTTGATAGCAAGAAGGCCATTAAAATGGAGTAAAATGAATTTCACATTCTTATCTTAACTTTTCAAGGGCTATCTAATGGTGCTAACTGATGGTACCTACCGAGGTATCAGATTTGGTACCCATGGTACCTTGGCAGTTAGCAGCATCAGATACCTCTTGAAAAGTTAAGATAGGAATGTGAAGTTCATTTTACTCCATCGCTAATGATCTTCTTACTACTAAGCAGAAAAGTAGCCAAAGTACCGATTTTTCAACTGTTTATAGTTGTGAAACTACAACCTGTAGAGGTTTTACATCATACATAAAATATGCTTAGAATTTTCAGTAGAATCCAAAAAGCAATAATATACAGGGAGTTCTATTAAAAAAAATATATAACTTTATATTGGCGTTTGCTTATGTATAATATTTTCTTTTAACCAAAAGTACCCAAACGCACCGAAAAGGGTTAAATTGTATCGGAACAGATTAAAAAAAATAAAAGTAAGTTAAAACTAATTCAAACCGAACATTGGCGACTAACCATAACTAACCAAAAACATTAACATTAGTTATAACGCATCGGATCCGGTTCAAATTACTAAAATAAATTGGAACTAACTGAAACTAACCGAGAGTTGATTGATCGACGAACCAAAAATAATCAAAAGCATCAAAAAGGGCTAAAACGAATCGGAAAATATTAAAAATATTAAAGTAAGTTAAAACTAATCAAAACGAACCGAATTTTGGCGACTAACCAAAACTAACCAAAATCATTAAATTTGATTATAACGTAAATGGTTCAAATGACTAAAATAATTTAAAACTAACTGATATTAACCGAAAGTTGATTGAACGACTGACCAAAACAATCCAAAAGCACCAAAAAGGGCTAAAGCATATCGGAACAGTTTAAAAAATTAAAGTATGTTAAGACTAACCCAAATTAACCGAATTTTGGCAAATAACTAAAATTAACCAAAAACATTAAAATTGGTTATAACGTACCGGAACCGGTTCAAATGACTAAAATAAATTAAAACTAGTTCAAATTAACCGAAAGGTCATTGAACGACTTACCAAAACTAACCAAAAGTAACAAGAAGCGCCAAAATGGGCTAAAACGTATCGGAACAGATTAAAAATATTAAACTAAGTTAAAACTAACCCAAATTAACCGAATTTTGGCGACTGACCAAAACTAACCAAAAACATTAGAATTGGTTATAACGCATCGGAACCGGTTCAAATGACTAAAATAAAATAAAACTAACCGAAATTAATCGAAATTTCATTGAAGCACTAACCAAAAGTAACCAAAATCACCAAAAACGCTAAAACGTATCGAAACAGATTAAAAATATTAAAGTAAGTTAAAAATAACCCATAGTAACCGAATTTTGGCAACTAACCAAAATTAACCAAAAACATTAAAAATGATTATGAGTATCGGAATCGGTTCAAAGGACTAAAATAAATGAAAACTAACTAAAACTAAACGGAAGTTGATTGAATGACTAGCTAAAACTAACCAAAAGCACCAAAACGGCCTATAATGTATCGGAATAAATTACATAAATTAAAGTAAGATAAAACTAATCAAAACGGACCGAATTTTGGTGACTAACCAAAACTAACCAAATCTATTAAAATTATAAGGTAAAGGAACCGGTTCAAATGACTAAAATAAGTTGAGTCAAAGTGAAACTAACCGAAAGTTGATTGGACGACTAAACAAGACTAACCAAAAAAATAAAATGAGAATAAGTGAAACTAACTGAAAGTTGATTAGACGACTAACCATAACTAACCAAATCTATGAAAGTTGATTATAACGTATCGGAACTGGCTCAAATAAGTGAAACAAATTGAGACTAAGTGAACCTAACCGAAAGTTGATTAAACGACTAACCAAAACTAACCGAATCTATTAAAATTAATTATAGCGTATAGGAACTGACTTAAATGACTAAAATAAGTTAAGGTTAAGTGAAACTAACCGAAAGTTTATTCGACGATTAACCAAAAATAACCTAATCCATTAAAATTGATTATAACGTATCGTAACCGGTCCAAGTGACTAAAATAAGTTGATACTAAGTGAAATGAACCGAAAGTTGATTAGACGACTAACCAAATCCGTTAAAATTGATTATAACGTATCGCAACCGACTCAAATGACTAAAATAATTTGAGACTAAGTGAACCTAACCGAAAGTTAATTGACGACTAACCAAAACTAACCAAATCCATTAAAATTGATTATTACGTATAGGAACCGGTTCAAATGACTCAAAATGTTGAGACTAATTGAAACTAACCGAAAGTTGAATGGACGACTAAACAAGGCTAACCAAATGTATTAAAATTGATTATATTGTATTGGAACCGGTTCAGACGATAAAAATAAGATGAGAATAAGTGAAACTAACTGAAAGTTGATTAGACGACTAACCAAAACTAACCAAATCTATGAAAATTGATTATAACGTATCGGAACCGGTTCAAATGACTAAAATAAGTTAAGACTAACGGAAACTAACCGAAAGTTGATTATACAACTACCAGAACTAACCAAATCTATAAACATTGATTATAACGTATCGGAACCGGCTCAAATAACTATAAGTTGAGACTAAGTGAAACTAGCCGAAAGTGGATTAGACGACTAACCAAAACTAACTAAATCTTTTAAAATTGATTATGACATTTTGGAGCCGACTAAAATGACTAAAATAAGTTGAGACTAAGTGAAACTAACCGAAAGTTGATTCGACGACTAACCAAAAATAATCTAATTTATTAAAAATGATTATAACGTATCGTAACCGGTTCAAATGACTAAAATAAGCTGATACTAAGTGAAATGAACCGAAAGTTGATTAGATGACTAACCAAAACTAACCAAATCTATTAAAATTGATAATAACGGATTGAAACTGACTCAAATGACTAAAATAATTCGGGACTAAGTGAAACTAACCGAATATTGATTGAACGACTAACCCAAACTAACCAAATCCATTAAAATTAATTAAAACGTATTGGAACCGGTTCAGATGACTAAAATAAGTTAAGACTAAGGGAAATTAAGAGAAAGTTGATTGGACGACTAACCAAATTTATTAAAATTGGTTATAACGTAACGGAACCGACTCAAATAAGTAAAAAAAGTTGAGACTAAGTGAAACTAACCGAAAATTGATTAGACAACTAACCAAAACTGACCAAATCTAATAAAATTGATTATAACGTATTGGAACTGACTCAAATGTCTAAAATAAGTTGATACTAAGTGAAACTAACCGCGTTTGATCGGGAATTGAGAAACGAATCGAACGCAGTTTTTACAACCACCACTAATGTTATAAGTCGTAATAAATAAAAGTAAAAAATAAATTTTTAAAAACAAGCTTTCATTTAAGTAGTAGGAGGGTTACCAGTCCTGGCACAGGACTGGTAACTGGTAAATCATATAACATTTTAATAAAATTGAGCTAAAATTCATATCAAATTCATACCAAATTCATATAAAATTCCCTCAAAATCAACGAAAATAACCCAAAAACACTAAAGCTGTGGTTAGTAACCTTCGTCTAGATTTAGGGTAGTTTATGCAAGTCTGGTTGAGATAAAACCATGAAAATTTGAGGAATCACCACATTTGAGTCTCCGGAAAAGCGCAGTCAATTTTTTTTAAATCGTATAAAATTTAATAAAATTGAGCTAAAATTCATATAAAATTTAATAAAATTTAATAAAATTCCCTCAAAATCAATGAAAATATCCCAAAAATTTCATAAAAAAAGGTCAACATTTCATAAAAAAAGGTCAAAATTTCATAAAAAAAGTAGTCAAAAATTTTTTTCTTCAAAAAAAAAATTTCTTAATAAATTTTTCTATATAAATAAAGAATGGATCTGCTAGCTAAACTAAACAACTGTAGTAAAATTTTACCAACTAAAAAA
>JAEQML010083579.1:0-10428 GCA_016904865.1 Pissodes strobi | reverse complement strand
TTGGGATTTGTTGGAATGCTGTTAAGGATACAATTAATTTTTCTATCAATAACTTTACTTCTGAAGGTCACGTATCCAAAAGAATAATTTTATCGATTATAAGTCAAATATTCGATCCCTTAGGTCTTGTAAGACCAGTCGTCGTAGTTGCTAAATTTCTTTTACAACAGCTGTGGCAGGCACATTTGTCTTGGGATGAACCAGTACCGGCCAATTTCTATAAAAATTGGATATCGTTTTGTAAAGATTTGCAGATATTAAATCAGTTAAATATTCCACGGTTTGTTATGTTGGAAAATTATGAAATTGTACATATTTTTGGATTCGCTGATGCTTCAAAAAAGGCCTACGGTGGATGTGTTTACATTGTAATCTTTACAAGAGATGGGGCATATGTTTGTTCCAATCTTCTGCTTTCAAAGTCTCATGTTGCTCCTCTCAAGAGGATAACTCTTCCTCGTCTTGAGCTTTGCGCAGCATTGCTTACTGCAAGGTTAATTGACATAGTCAAAAGGTCAATTAAAATAAACATCGATAAAATATACTGGTCCGACTCATCAATAGCTTTAAGTTGGATAAAGGGTTGCCCAAGCAGGTGGAAAACGTTTGTGGCAAATAGAGTCACAAAGATTCAGAATTTAACTAACTCAGACGATTGGTTATATATTGAGTCTAAGAATAATCCGGATATACCAGAAATCTTACCTGATGAAAAATTAGTTTCCCATTCTTCTACTTTGCAAGATGTTCCAGATTTTGAATTTGACAAGTATTCGTCTCTCCCGAAGTTGCAGCGAGTTTTTGCTTACTGTTTAAGATTTGATTTATTGAAAATCTTCGGAAGGACACGAAATCACTGAAATCAGTTGGCCGTTTGACTACTTCAGAACTTACTCGTTCTTTACGTCAGTTAATTAAGATGTCTCAAAAACAATCGTTTCCTAAAGAATATAATGCTTTTTCACATAAGCAGCCTATAAGTAATTCAAGTAATATCTTATCTTTAATGCCGTATTTTGACGATAACCATTTAATTCGGGTTGGTGGCAGAATTCAGCGGGCAAATATTACTGAGGGCCAAAAACATCCGTTATTCCTACATAACAAGCATTTTTTGACTACACTTATAATGCGACATGAACATACAAGACTTCTACATTGTGGTCCGCAACAGTTGCTTTATTCTATTAGACAACAATTTTGGCCAATTTCCGGGCGTAGTTTGACTAGATCAATTGTGAGGCAGTGTATCACGTGTTTTAAAGCTAAACCAATTCCTGTAAACTATCTGATGGGTAATTTACGTAAGTGTAGAATTTCTGCATATCAACGAGTGTTTTCGCATACTGGTCTAGATTATGCCGGGCCTATAACCATTAGAGATAGAAAAACGAAAAATCCTAAGTATTTAAAGGCATATGTATGCATCTTCATATGTATGAGTACCAAGTGTTTACACTTGGAAGCTGTGACGGATCTTAGCACTCAGTCTTTCCTTTCGGTATTAAAACGTTTTATTGCTCGCCGTGGCAAGCCTTTACACTTGTACTCTGATAATGGCACCACCTTTGTTGGGGCAAATTCCGCTCTTCGTCAGTTTATGCGTACAAATGGTGACGGGATTGCCTCTTCTCTAGCAGACGAAGGTATAACTTGGCACTTTATACCACCGCGAGCAGGGTTTATGGAAAGCTGGTGTGAGGAGTGTTAAATATCATCTCAAACGTGTTCCCTGAGGCACAAGTCTTACTTACGAAGATTTGAGTACAGTGTTGATTCAGATAGAGGGGGTATTAAACTCCAGACCACTCTGCCCTTTATCTTCGGACCCACAAGACTTGGCATCTCTTACGCCAGCACACTTTCTTTGTGGAAGACCCCTAACCACGTTACCTGAGGAAGATTACACTGACGTTCCAAGGAACCGACTTAAGACATTTCAATATCTGCAGTTCATGGTCCAGCATTTTTGGAAACGTTGGAGTAAAGAATATGTCTCAGAATTACAAGTACGCTTCAAATGGAAAAATAACTATCCAAACTTACTTAAAATGGGAAGTTTAGTTCTCGTTAAAGATGATAATTTACCGATCTTCAAGTGGAAAATTGAAAGAGTTATTGGAGTTCATACCAGTACAGATGGCATCATTCGTGTTGTTAGTGTGCAGTTCGGTAATAAGTCCATAAGTAAGCGTGCTGTGACACGTATGTGTTGACTGATTGATATACTGTTGAAATTGAAATTTTCAAGGCGGGCGGCATGTTTGGGCGAATATGTAACAATAGATCTGTTCTAGCAGCGATTTCAAACGGTTTCAAACCGTCCGGAGTTTGCGCATAACGATATAAGCGTCGCTTATATGGCTATGCGCAAACTCCGTACGGTTTGGAACCGTTTGAAATCGCTGCTAGAACAGACCTAATACCATGGCCGTAACGTAACCATAGAAATAGTTGTCGCCGTCAAAAGATTGAAAGTTAATTTTTTCTCTTCATAAGCTTATGTAATTTTATTTTAGTTAATACACAAATCTTTATTAAAATCAGTCTCGCCTTAATCAGAATAGTGCATACAGTCCATACAAGTCGAATCAACTTATTAGTGAAATATATTCAGTAATCATAATAACTTATAAAAAAGGGGCTTTTGGGAAAACCATTAAAGTTCAATTCATAAATGTTTCATTGAATGTTTGCATAAAAGTTACGAGAATAGCTAGTCAGCATATTACATGTGTTAGCAATAACATTTCAATAACTATTAATATCTATATTTTAATAGGTATTTAGTTCAGCAAACTATACAACAATCGCTTTAAAATCTTTTAATAGGTCCTCTAATCAAGTTGTTAAGCAAGTGCATAAGATTTTTTTCACTTCCTAAAAAATGAAGGGAATCCAAAATTGTACCCATTTTCAAAAGGTTTTATTCTTGATTTTGGGTTTATCTTGGGTTAGTTTTTGGTTAGCACCTGGTTAGTTTCCTTTTTTGAGCCCCCGTAGAGAGCGAAGCGAGCGGAGGGCCATGCGAAAACTGAAATACCTATTACTTGTTGTAATAAGTGCCCGTACTTTGGATGCACTTTTTACGATATATTTTGCGTTATCTAACCAAAAATCAGGATATATTTAACAAAAGCCGTATTATAGTGGATATACAGCAGCTTGCATGTGTTTCCGCAAAAAAATTCCACTGCATTCCGAAATCAACGTAAGGGATGACGGATCGGAAGGACAACCGGTGGGTCCGTGGTCCGCCGCTAGCGCTAGAGTCTAGTGGTTAGAGGCAATCAATTGATGTCAAAAACATTAGAAGGTCTGTAACAACTTTGTCACTCGTGACTCGCTTGGTCAGTTTGGCTTCAGTTTCATATCTCAGAGCTGAGCTGACAAATCAACATTTGTTATAAATATTGAAGTTCATAAAATACCTAGCCGTTTAGACAATTTTTAGTGTGTTGTTAGAACCCAAGTATAATAAACTATAATAATAAACTCCAGGAATTGTCAAATCCCCCGAATGTGCTGGCAAATTGTCCTTAAAAGGAACAGAAGCCAATAATACATTTAAGACAAGACAAGGAATTGTCAATTTCCCATGCAACCGGTGGCGATATTTCAGATACTAGAGCACTTGTGAATGCATGCATGCAGTTTAAAGACCTGCAATTTGCAGGTATATGGTCCTCTGCTCGCTCCGGGGCATAAGAGAAGGAAACTAAAAACTAACTAAGTGCTAACCCAAGCCATACCCAAGAGAAACCCAAAAATCAAGAAAAAAACTGTTTACTTAAAACAAAAACCAAAACGGACGGGATTTGAACCCGGGTCGCCGAAGTGAAGGCTAACCGTGCAGACCCCAAGACCATCTGCTGACTTACAAACAACTGGTTGCATCCACCGACCTCCATTATATGGATAAGCACAAGGCGATCCAAATCATACCGATTCATGCGCCTTCAGATGTAAACAAAATAAGCTAGTTCTGAGACTGCGCAGTTTCAATTAGCAGGTTATCGATCGATTCCACGTGCTTCATCAACGCACGGCCGTGAATAAGCGACAGGTCCGGATTTTAAGAATTTGTAATAGTTATTTGTGTATTTAGAGCGCAAAGTCGTAACGGATTACCGATTACAATATTGGAAAAAAAATTAAAGTTGGATTTATAGATTGACATAACATAAGTGGTTAAACATTCATATTTAAGTTAGGCAATTTATAGATCGACATAACATAAGACACAACATAAGTTTGACATAAGAAGTTGACCAATGTTCAACTTCTTATGCTATGTGCTTATGTTCGACCAATGAAAACACAGAATTTTAATCATATTTTGAGAGAATGACATATGCGATGTTCAATAAAATTTGGTGTTTTGGCTTTTTGAATGCTTATTCGTTTTGAGAATGGTGAGGATTTATAAATTAATATACATAAGACTCTATAATTAGTTCTTTAAAAAATTTAAAACAAAATTATGAAATTTGTAAGGTTAGTATTTTCGATTTACGGCTCAGGCGCAACATAACACAAGCCAATTTATAAACCGACCATTTCTTGTAATGTGCTTATGCTATGCAATGTCTATGCTATGCTTATGTTATGTTAATCTATAAATCCAGCTTCCACCAGGGATCATTTCTATATTATTGAACCCCTATAAGTAGTCTGTAAATGAATTTTTAAAATAGCAGAAACAAGTATGGGGAACAATTACCCATTTAAGGATCTAAAAAAAACTATTTAGAGCATCAAAGCTCAACAAAGGAAATTAAAATCCATCCCGAGATCCCTATAAGAAGACTCTTTAATACGCAATGATGAAACTGAAGAAACTCACTGACCTATTATATATCCATCGTGATTTATGCTAAAGGTCAGTAAATAAACCCCTTCTAATGTGATATTTTTCCCATATTTTGTATGTTATGCTGCAGTTATCCTTAAAAGAAAATTATACTTACTTAAAATAAGAAATCCCTGGTATTGTACCCTTATTTTGGTAACATCAAACCAAACACCGTTGAGTATTTTCTTTGACGTTGGCAGTTGACGCCATTGTCTTTTAAGCTATTTTGTCTTTAAATCCTAACGTTTACACCAACTTATACACTAATAACGAACTATTATAATAATAAACTAAACTAGATGTCCAAAAGTAAATTAGTTATTTTCAACAAAAACGATAACATAAACTAATTCAATAACTGAACGAAACAAAACGCCGAAACTCGAAACCCAAAACGGCAAACACAGAAAAATGAATAATTTTTAAGTGCAAGCAAGAAGCAAGGTCAGAGAAATTTGATAATATTAATATTATTGATTACCGAACTGTAAAACCTTTATCAGCTGATTTCGTTCTGTCGCTTCTCGGTGTTTGTGCGCCTGAGTAAAACTATCCTATTTTCAGTTCTGTCCGACGCAGAACCCGGATTTTTCCCCCATGATTTTTTTTTTGTTGAGGTGTAAAAATGCTCTCTTATGCACACCCTCGGTTGAGGGTAGTGTGGGACTCTCCTCTCTGGGCATACCCACTAAAAATTCACCATCTTCCATTGATGCTAGTGACTCTTGTCACTCTTACATCATCCTTCATTGGCGTGTTGGCCTCCTGTTGTTCTTGATGATTCTAGGCAGGATGTTGTGTTTGTGATATGATGTTTTGGAGTGTGTGTTAGTGGGTTAGTTATTTTTGGGGTTTTTCTGTAGTATTTAGCTACAGTTTTTTATGGGTTAGTAAGTGTTAATATTATTTTTGGTGGTTTTTTATTTTTATGATTTTTATGTGTTTTTTGTGTTTATTGTGGCCCTCTTACGGTGGTTCTCGTAGGCTTTTGAGCCTTGCTCTTCTTGGCCGGTCTTCCCCGTCAAAAAGTGATGTTATTAGTGGATTTGTGTGATTGTGTACTTGTTCCAAGAATCTAACATGTCTGTTTGTTAGGTGTTCGTGAATTGTTTCGACTTTTAGGTCGGCGTGTATGTTAGTGTTGCGAATGTACCATGGTGCATTTGTGATTTGTCTTAGTGTTTTGTTTTGGAAAACTTGCAGTTTTTTCTTGTTTGTTTTGCTTGTGTGTATGTATGCAATAGCTCCGTAGAGGGCTTTGGGCTTGATAACTTGGTTGTAGAGTAGTAATTTGTTTTTGATTGACATTGAACTATTTCTGTTAATTAAAGGATAGAAGGCTTGCTTTGCTGCAATGCCTATGTTAATTTTGTTTTGAATGTGTTGATTAAATGAAAGTTTGCTCTCTAGGGTTATCCCTAGATATTTGAGAGTTTTGTTCCACCATATCTCGGTGTTTCCTAGGTTTAAACTTGCAGGTAAGCCACGTTTATTGCTAATGAGCATTGACTGTGTTTTATCGTTATTAATTTTGATATTCCAAGTTTCTGCCCAGTCGTCTATGGAATTTAGGTGTTGTTGTACATGTATTTTGAGTATTGCTGTGTTTTTGAGTGTCGAATATATGCAGATGTCATCTGCATATATTGAGAGTTGTACGTGTGGGTGTCTGGGTACATCCGCTGTGAATAGCGAGTATAGTGTTGGGGATAGCGGGGAGCCCTGGGGGACTCCCGCTTCCATGTGTCTTGTGGTTGATAGTTCAGAGTTTATTTGGGTGACGAATGTTCTTTGTTTTAAGAAAGAAGCAATGAGTTGTGTTATGGGTAGTGGCAGGTTATGTTGTGTGTATAGTTTGTGAATGAGTCCCTCATGCCACACTTTGTCGAAGGCTTTTTCGATGTCGAGGGCTACAACTGCGGTTGATGCCCGCCTTTGCAGTCCTCTAGTCGCATCCTCAACCAGCCTGGCAAGCTGGAGCTTCGTGCTGTGGTTTTTTCTAAACCCAAATGGTTCATTTGGGATTAGATTGTGTTCTGTTATGTGAGTGTTTAATCTGTTTAGTATGAGGCGTTCTGTTAGCTTGGTCAAGGTAGAGAGCAAGCTAATAGGTCGCCAGTGTTGTGGGAAGGTTAGATTCTTGTTTGGTTTTGGGACGAGGATTATTTTTGCTTTTTTCCAGGATGCTCGAAAGTGTTTCAGTTGTAGTGTTTTGTTTATTATGTATGTTAGTTTTCGTATTGCTACGTCTGGAAGGTTTTTGAGTGCTTTGTTTTGTATGTTGTCTAGTCCTGGAGCCTTTTTTGGGTTTAGTTGCGCAATTAATTGCGCAGCTTCGTCGGTGTTTGTTTGTTGTGTCTCGTCTTCTGGGTGTTCGTTAATTTCGGTCATGATTGCTCTGTAAGATCTCTCTATGGCCGCTTCGTGTTCAATATCCTGCGCTCCATCTTCCAAGGTGAATTGAGACTCCAGCGAATCTGCGAAGGCCTCGGCCTTCGCTTCGCTAGAGTACGCCCAACCCCTCAAGCCGTGGATCGCCGGATATATCATCTTGCTTTTATGCTGCATAGTTTTAGCAATTCTCCATAGAGAGTTGTTTTGTATGTTTAGTGTTGTTAGGTATTCCGTCCATTTGTTGTTTTTGTGGTTTTTTATGTCTGTTTTTATTGTGTTTGTTAGTCTGTTTCCTTGTCTGTTGAGTTCTGCGTTGCCTGTTAGTTTAGCTCGTCTTTTCAGTCTGTTTCTTAGTCTTATGTTTTGTTTTATGTTTTCTGGTAGTGTATATGGGTTGTTTTGTCTTGTGTGTACTGTTTTCTTAGCTGTGTTTATTGCTATTTGTAACTCTTCGGTGAAGCCTACAACTTGGTTGTCCAGCTCCGCCTTAGAGTTTATGTGTGGAATTGGTTGTATGTTATCTGTTATGTGTTTTTTGAAAATGTTCCAGTGAATAAATGTTTGCGTGTTTGCTCGTGCATTTTCGTGTATGTTGTTTATTGTAATGCCAATCGGAGAATGATCTGAGGCAGATAGATCCTCCAGATTGTCTATAACAACGTTGTGTGGAATGTTTTGTGTAATGGCAATGTCTAGTATGTCGGCTGATTCACTGCGAAAGTGTGTTGGTTCTGTGGGAGCGAGTACAGTGTAATGTAATGTTTCTGCGGTCCCGAGTAATATAGTACCACTCGGATTCGTGGTTCTACATCCCCAGGTCCTGTGTTTTGCGTTGAAGTCCCCGGCCGCTAAAACCGGGTATGTGTAATCGAGTAGTTTTTCCATTTCTGCGTGTGTTAGTTTATTTCGTGGTGGCCTGTATACCGAGTGTACCACAATATCGCCGTCAGTTAGACTGACTTTAATATTGGTTACCTCTAATATCTCAGATTGTGGTGAGCGTATAGTGTCATGCGTGATGCAGTTTTTTTATAAAAATGGCCGTGCCGCCTCCCACGCGGTCCGGTCTATCATTTCTATAAATTGTATAGTTTTGTACGTGTAAATACGTGTGTGGACGTAGGTAAGTTTCTTGGACTAGCGCTATGTCTATGTTATTCTCAATCAGATATTTCGCAAACTCATATCTCTTGGGATAGAGGGAGTTCGCGTTCCAACTGATTAAGAATAGGTGAGTAGGTGTATTAGCCATTGAGATTAGCGAATAATCTCAATGTTGGGTTGTTCTGGATTAGTGTGGTTATCGTGTTTATTTTTGCTGTTATCTCCTCCTCGGACATAGTCAGCAGTGCAAATATGTTGTTGTTTTGTGTGTTTGTGTTTTTAGCGTTAGTGTCATTTTTAGTGTTTTTGTTAGTGCTTGAGTTTTGTGTGATGTTTTGGGTGATTGGTTTTGCCACTTGGGCGTAACTGATGTTCGTGTTCACTGGTCGTGTTTGTGTGATGGGTCGTTTTTGTTTATTGTTGGGGTTTTTCGGGCAAGTTGAGTAGCTTGCCGGGTGTTCCCCTCCACAGTTGCAACATTTTGGCGGGGTATTCATGGGATTTTTGCAGTCCCTGTAGTGGTGGTTGCCAGCGCATTTATGGCATACTGGGACTGCGTGGCAATTTGTGACTGAGTGGCCAAATTGTTGGCACCTGTGGCACTGATTGTGCACACGGTGCTTGCTGCCTCTCTGAACCTCGACTACTACTGGCATGTAGTTGATCCGGGTTTCATTGAGGATGTTGCTGTCTGTTTGCGGGACTAGAACTTTTAACATCTCTGTTGAGATGTTTCTCCTTGATCCGGTTTTGAGCCAGAACATTTCTTGGGGGGAGTAGCCCTTGGCGATGAGGTCGTTCTTAATGTCCGACAATGGGATGAGACCGTCTGGTCCCTTGATTACTATGTTTAGTTTCCTATCTTCCGGTAGGAAATATGAATGATATGGATACTTTTTATTTGAAAGGTAGGTGGTGATCCTTCTGTGATCACTTGAGGTGGCGGGGGTGATTTGGATCCCCAGCCTGGATTTTTTGACGTCTCCGAAAGCTATTTTCGAATACGTCAAATCTTGATGAATTCTTACCCAGTGTTCTGAGCATCGAATGATTATTGGTACCACTTCGGATTTTTTAGGTGTCTTTGGGGGCTCTGAGGCTAGGTGGGTGGTTGAGGGGTCTACTCCCAGATGCTTGTTGATTGACTCATGTGTGGCCACATTCGTCGTTTTTGGTATATTTGGCCTAGAGCTTGGGTTTTGGGTTATTGGGGGGCTCAGTGCCCTAGGCCGTTTGAGAGGTGGGAACTCTCTTTTATTAGACGGTGGCTGTTCGGAGTCAGAAATCGTGTCCATTTCTTCCTCCGTGGGGGTTGGTTGATTTGCGTGAGAGTGTGTGTTTGTATTTGTCTGATTTTGTTTTATTTCCGTCAGTGTGTCCATTAATACGTCTTGGTATTTGTCTTGGTTTGTTTGTTTGTTTTGTATTGTTTTGTTAGCTTTGTCTAAGTCTAGTTTAAGTTGAGCAACTTTTTCCGTAAGTTGGTCGTTTTCGTCCTTTAAATTTTGATTATGCGTTTCGAGTTTACGTACGTACGTCTGTAATTTCTCGAATTGTTCGTCTTTTATGTTTTGTTTGGCTAATTCAAGCTCCAGCTTTAGAAATTAGTGTAGTATTTATATTTGTGTGTGTTTTGTGTATTTGGGCACATACGTGTACTTGTTCCTGCCTAGGATCGCTATTTCTGCGTTGTTTTCTTTTTTCCTCCATTGCCGCCTGGCTATTTTCTTTCGCGTTGCTGCTGCTATCCATTTTGCTGCTGGTTCTTTCACTTTTTGCTTCTTTCGTGGCGAGGTGCATGCACTCGAAGTACGACCGGTCGCCACTTAGAAGCTTGGGAGGGCTACCGCCTAAACGATTTTATTGTTTTGAGACAAGTCCCAAACGATTTTTCCTTAATAATTGCAGATGCAATGCTAAGCATTACATCTGCTGTCGCAGCGTCGGGGAGTTCACTGGGCACGCACGTGTTTGTTTTCGGAGCGAATTTTAGACACGACTTGCTATCGCGGCGAACAGCAAGAGAATCTACCCCCCATGATTGGTACGATTTTTCGACGCACACGGCTTGTGCT
>JAEQML010083578.1:0-10428 GCA_016904865.1 Pissodes strobi | reverse complement strand
CTGTAGAAGATTTGGCAAATGAATTTCCAAACAAACTTGACATTACTGGTTTAATATGGACTGAAAATATGAACCAAGAAGAAAAATATCACATATAAAAATTATGTCAATCTTTTTCAGATATTTGCACCGGGAAAATTCACATTTAACTTTCACGAATCATGTCAAACATCGTATTAAAACAACTGACGAAATTCCTGTATATACAAAATCTTATCGTTATCCATCCATACATAAACCAGAGGTTGAAAAACAAATAAATAAAATTAATAATTTTTTAAAAAGTGGTTCTTTATGACCAACAACATAAAGGGTATTACGGAGCGCTTTAATATAATAAGTCATGTTACAAGCTTTTAATATAATAAAATTACATGGAAATATTTATGTGAACAAGTATTTAAAAAGAATATCTGAAGAAGATGCCACAGATAATGTGCGGCCGCCGAAAATAAACTATTGCAGGAGTTAAGAGAAGGGAGGTGTCACAGCAAATGTACTACCTACTAACATAAACAGTGTGTATGAACATAGACGGGGTAGGGGGGTTACAGATGCCACAGTTAATGCAGTACCTGATAAAAATACACACCGATAGAGGGCGCTTTTGGCAACGAAATATCACGATGCCACAATTTGGTTTTTTGCCCTGTGTTTAAAAAGTCATGTTTTCCATTAGCTGTGGCGTATTTTTCAGATTCGCGCTCTAAAGGTACAGAACGAAAGCTCGCGCGGCCGGGAATACGAAATGGATGGTAGAAAATTGTGGCATCTTAACACAAGATGCCACAGTTTGAGCGGATGCCACAGTTTGGTCATATGCACATACAAGATGCCACAGATAATGCAGTGCCTACACACACACATACACACACCCACACACACACACACACACACACACACCATCACACACACACATATATGCATAGTTGGGCAAAGAGTTAAATTTTGGATATTGGCTATGGGGTAGATAGAGTAGGTCACGTGGTGTTCAATATACAAGCTTATTTTAAAATTATTTAAATTTACCGCCCGTTCGCGATCTTACCCGAATATGAAGATGACATAAATGGTGATTTTGCATTTCGTGAAATCTATTTTTAGACCATTTTGTTTGCCTTGAAAATCAATGTAAAGCATAATATTGCTAAAATATTTGTATAAAATTTTTGAAAGATCTAAATAAAATCTATGACTTTGAATTAATAACGCATGAGTCTCATAAGGCTAGGCTAGGCGGGCTTGTTGAACTTGTACAACGCCACACCACGCTGATGACGTTAGGCTATCATCTTCAAACTAAATTGAACCAGACATAGCTCTGGTAGCGTGGTGGTATGCGCCCCGGCTCTTTGTTCTAATGGTTGCAGGTTCGATTCCTGCCGGCAGTTGCAACTTTTGCTAATTTAATTTGGATTTTAATGCGGCGCGCCAAAAAGGCATTGGAGGCAAAAAGTCCCTAATTATTTATTTTCACTAACAAAATCTACCTCCCCTAAAAACTCACCCCTAAAAATACCCTTAGTAGTGGTTAGGCCCCATTGGTATGATGATGACGTCACACTAGATACGAGGTGATGGAGTAGGTCAAGTGGTGCACTAGAGTAGAACGGCATAGAAATGAATAAGAGGGCCCCCAAATTGGGGGGGCGCAGGCTCTCACGTGTCTAATGGGGGCCCATGGGGCTCTAGTTTTGGGTATAGGAGCAAAGCGGGGGCCCCAAAATTGAAGGGGCGCAGGCCGTTGTATGGATAGGTGATTCTAACCTCACTTTTTAGTCAGGAACCCGCCTCCTTTACTACTAGGGTAGCTCAGATGGGGATGACGAACTCATGCTCATAACTTCATTTAAAAACAAATTTATATATTTTGAAGGCTCGGTATGGTATATGAACAGAAGAGCGTGATGCACATGTCTCTTTGTTAGGGAGCGACTAATGGTGATGGGTTCTTTTCAGAATTAGTGTGGATACGTTAACTTTAAGTTGACTCTAACATATTTTATGATAAATTGAATTTAAGAGATTTGCTTTTGATTGCTATCACGTCAATCGATAGTCGTTAGATTTGTTTGAATTTAAGTATTCAACTCTTACTTTTAACTGCCGTATTTTAAGGGGGCTTTTCCCTTAATGGTAAAATTTGGCACTGAATTAAGGGAAGTAAGGATATGACATACAGGGACCCTTTCCCTTAAAGGTACGGTTTGGCAATGGATGAACGGAGGTTTGAACTTGTGAGGTATTTCGTACTGAACCAAGTTCTCACTTACTCGATTTGCGCGCTCTTTTATACTAAACTTTGTTGAGTGTTCTCTGAATCTTTTTGTTACATAATAAGCATAGTAAATATCTTTCAAGTATCAAGATCAAGTATCAAGTTCAAATTTTGGATTTTGTCTTTTTTTGTTAAATTGATTATTAGTTTACAGTATCAGTAGAAACGATTATCCCCCACGTTGTAGATTATTGAGATATTAATTTTAGATAAAAGTCCTTTTACTTTCGAACACCAATGAAGTGCAAATGTTACATGTTTTTGTAGATCTGGCTATTGTTATGTTTTGCTTGAGTGAAATTAGGCGAGCATGTTCTAATTAGACATTTTGTTTTATGCATAATGCACTTTCAATCATGTTGATTTGAATTAGAGTTGTTTAATACCAGGAATCCAAAAGTTAACTGCGGCATCACAGCAAAATGTTGCTGTGCATTTCATGAATTCCTTTCCGAGCTTCGACAACGGATGAGCAAACTGTATATTTTAAATGTATTAACTGCACTATCCCCGACATGTGTCTATCTTAATTAATTTGTTGTAGAATCCTTGGATCATTACAATATATATAAAACTCAAAAAAAAAATCTTGCATCGCTTCAAGATACCTGTTTGCATGAAGACATCTTTACTAAATCCGATATTTTATTCTTCCCAAAAATAAAGCAAATAAAATGAACCCAAGCTTCCTTGTTGCTCACTTTCAAATATGACATGGTTATTATCCTGAGGCCAGTGTCTAGTAGTGTGCCTCTTAAATATTCCTACACTTGAGAATCTTGAGATACTCAATACTCATCTGACCAAATATTTTTCGGCCAAAATTAGGATTTGATTTAAAAACGAATCAGAAAATTTTACCAGTCGTTCTGCATCGCCTGGATGCAAATGACGAACAATCTACATACTTTAAATGGTGTGAATTTACATTTCATTAGTACTACTTGAACCCGTGATGTGTTCACTGCAGTTTTTTCTATGGCACTACACGAACAAGTTGAAATTGCTTCTACAGAAGAAAAACGTTATTCTCATTCGCTTCGCGATTATTTTTCCGATATGTTTTGGCTGTCAGTCACGTAAATGCCGTATGAGATATTATTTTGTTTATTTAATTATGCCAAAAGTGCTTATTTTTATTAATTTAGTGGTAAATCTCAAAGTTGAAGCTATTTGTTCAGTTCTTCACACTACTATAATCAATTATTCTCCTAAATTGAATTTTGTAAATATATTGTCGTATCTACTTTAAGACCCCTTTGGTGGAGAAATGTATTGACATTATTTATTGAATTACAATTAAGATGCTTTAACACTGATGTGCACCGTATGCTAATTTCGCGGATTAGTTAGGCAAACCTGGATTAGATTATTGTTTACTATGCACCGCAAGAAAAAACTGGTTTAAGCTTCAGATTATCTAATCGGTCAACGAAGTGTGGATTAGCGGAACGACGTCTAACCTTCAAAGTCATTTTTGGCACCGACTTTTTATGTTGAAGTTTTTCTTGAACTATTTTTCATTATTTCGGGATAAAATGGAGTTAGAGGATGAAATATTCATTGATGATGACCTAGATATCCTCGATATCATCAACTTTTGTTTTCTTCGCAGAGTCTACGAAAGGAGTGATTATTTCGACACTATGGACAATTACTCATTTTTTCGAAGATTTCTACTTACAAAACCTACAGTTCTCAGCTTTCTGCAAAAACATAGAAGAAGAAATTGAATTCCAGGCCTTCCGGTTCGTCTTCAGTTGAGTGAACACGTAGCGGCTCTTTGGTTCTCATTGGCACATGCCATTGGGAGTACACGTGGTAAACGTTTAATGATCGTTTTATCTCCCCGAGGAAGAATCGGGTGTCCTAGCCAGAAAAAAATCCCATTCACGCCGGTACTCAGGCCGGGGGGGACCGGATGTCCCCGTGGGAAAATTTTTGTCTGTGCCGTAAGCAGGATTTTAGCCGCCATCTTAGAGGTGCAAGTTTTAAATTTAGATAAAGTTTTTTGTGAAAGTTCTGAATCTCCAGGGGTACATACCCGCCATAGTGGAGATTCTATCGTTAGTTTTACCACCGTCTAACAAGGGTGTAAAAGCCCGGACGTGGGGTCGTGCTGGAGTACGGCGCTGAAAGCAAAAAAGTGGCAGCCACCTCCATAATTTTGAAGACAAGACAAATTGAATTCCAAAATGATTTGTAAGTTGATAAATAGAAGGAAGTGTCTATTCTATCCTACAAAGTGAATAGAATACACTCCCCTGAGAGAGTGTCTCTTTTAAATAAATTGATTCTCTTTGTGTCAAGTAGGCTTGCTACTAGATTATCCCACCTCATGCACCTTCACCCAACCCAACTTAATTAAAGTAGAATGATCCTTGGCTACATAAGTACTCTTTAGGTGATATGAGGTGTAGTGGTATAACAGCTACTAGCTGGGTTTCTATCTACCATCTTATTTATTTTAAAAATAATAGTCTAACCCCGATCAATCAGTTCCTGGCCACATTGCGTCTGTACTCTTGTGCGGGGCATCAGACTACAATCGCAGAGTATAGTGCAGTGCTGTTGAATTCTTCCATAACTCGCTTCCAAGCTGGAGATTTATCATAATTGGAAACTTTGTTGTTTTTTTTTGTCTTCGATGATATTAGCGTGTTTTAAGAGTATCCTCATGAGACTGCTTTTCTCCCGGGGAAAAATTAGGAATTCTTTTTGTGTCATTTTCAAGATCAAATATCCAAACAAACAAAAATCGAAACTGACAATTTTGACGCTTAATCATTCTTCAACTGACAAAACATCTTGTGATGCCAACATTGCCGGATTTCTTTTCCGTATTAGTTAATTTTGCTGACCCAAACTAACCCAAACAAAGCTTATAGCTTTTACATCGGCCGGATTGCGATAAAGCGTGTATATGTATAAACCTAAATTGAAAAACCACAATTTTAAAGGACCTGTTGCTTGTATTTCCTGTTTGCCTCTAAGGTATTTTGATATTAAGTTTTATCTTGAGCTCTGTGTCGTTAAAACTTATTATTTCGTAGATTTATTGAGGAAAGAAGTTTTGTGGTAGACCAGGGTGATCAAGGTTTGACGTTTTTTGATGACTGCACCGAGAGGCTGAATAGCGATGAAAGTAACCCTAAACTTTTAGAACTTGAATCTGCACACAAAAATGACCGCACAGTATTCGTTTTACCACCAGAACCTGCAAATGAAAGTAAGTAGCCTAAATAATATTCAGGGAATGTGAATACTAATTTTATGAGTAGAAATATTTATGATTACAGACAATATTACATGCAATTAGTGTTATAAAGTTTTGAAAAGTTTCTAAACTATACCAACGTGTGACAAATAGTTGCATACTTATATGGGGAGTATTTTATTAAAATCAAATTCTGTAGTTTCAGAATATTAGATGGCTCATATAAAATGTACTAAGTATATAAATTCATTCTCTAGCTGTATCAAAACTGGACAAAGTTCAAAAATGCCGGTGCCAAATGACAATAATATTTATAGCGGGCATGTATCCACTTTCCAAAAAATACTTAATGGCTTTGAGTCGATTTTTGTGTATATCTTTTCACGAACTGCGTCTTTAAACTACTTTTTGTGGCCAATTACCTGAACTTATTTCGTATATGAGATCATTAAAATTCCAACCTTGTGGAGTTTACTTTGTTTATTTTTATCAAAACTAGTACCAAGGAAATAAATATTAAAGAACCAATAAAAATATCTACATTTCATCCAACATAGTTTCGAATAGAATAAGGTTTTTGCTGTATTCTTCAATATTGTTTGGATATTTATGCACTTTCTTAACCAATAGAGCATTGGAAGTTTTTCTAAATCAATGTCCGATATACATTTTTGGATCCTCCTAAGTCAAAAATGCCGCTATTTGCTGAGGATTATAGAAAGGGTATTTTCCCCACGGGTTGTCAGAATTGCTAGAAAACATCTTACGAAACGTTATAGATCAAAGCTAATTCTTTATAAAGGACTCTATAGATTTGAAAAATGAATAAGCAACATAACTTGAAAAAAAATTTTTGCACTCGACGCGCGTTTTGCTAACCATGTTAGCATCATCAGGAGATGATTAAAACGGTTTTAATAATTTCCTATCGTATGAATAAATGCATTTTCTTAAAAGCAAAATATGAATTTTTCAAATTATTTCCTTGATTTAAAAACATATTCTTGTTTAGAATTTCGAACAATCTTAATTAAAGATGCAGATAGATTTACTTTGAAAATAAGCTACATATTTTATTCAAGATTCCTAAATATTTCAATGAACTTTATTAAGTTTTGACCAAGAAAAATAAAAAACTAATTTAAGAATATTATTTTATCCGTTTAAAATAAATCTTCGCTTCACATTATTTAGTATAAGATGGCAATATTCTTCATATAAAAATAATCGGGGAATTAAAATATACGTTTCTTAAAATGAGAATATCTCATGCATATTTTGAAACTACTACGTTTCTGTCTAAACATATATCGTAGCACAAATCAAATAAAAAATTAAATATGTTTGCTAAAATTAAATATCAACATCTTTTTATTCATCTTGACTCAAGAATCCGGGAATCTGATTGCACATGTTTTCTAGATGGCCGACAATATATTAATTAACCTAGTTTAGTTGATCGATAAGGTTGCTAGGGGTGCTGTGAGTGCAAGTGCGTGTGCTGTCCAGGACCATCGACCGATAAAGATCGTCTGTCATGACTGATTGATTGATTTTTACGTCAGACAAATCTAATGATCCATTAGATACTTACAATTTCGCCATTTTGGTATTCGGGAAAAAAGAAATTACACAAAACTAGAAAACAAATATATAAATCTGACGCCATGAAGAACAAAAATGGTCGCCAAAAGCTACAAAATTGTAATATGGTATTCACGTAGCTAAAATAACTCGAAGAATTAATGATAGAGAATACAAACTTCACACAGCCCTACTGTATTTTTTTTTATCTCAGATTGCTCGAACGAAAAGTTCAAAGCCGTTTTTAACTTGCGAAGAAATAGAAAAATACCTAGTTCGGAGGTCTCTTAGCTAAGTCTGAGTATTAGTTTATTGTTCGTAGGATGCTAACATTTATTTTGTATTGTTACTTAGGGCATTTAGTTTGTTTTAGGCGTTTTAGACTTTTTGCTGTTCACACATTTTGAAAATGGGGCTTAAGGTATTTATACTGGTTTTTGTTAACATTCTCTAATATTCATTGTACATACATATACATATTTAACTCACCTTAAAAAAACTGAAAATATTTTTAAAATACAGGTTGTAGCATAATATGTTAAGAATTTTTCTTGGTAGATCATATGGTTTAAATTATTGTTTTAGATGTGAGCATATCTTTGATATTTTATAGAAATTGACTGGCACGGCTAAACTAACAAAGAAACGTTTTGCACATTCCTGTCTTAGTTTCTCTGTCTTTTAATTTATCATTTGACAGCATTGTAAGTTCCGATTAAGTGCTGAAACATACATTGCGTTTTATCGGGAGCGTTTTAACAGGTCCTGTTTGGCGGGATGAGGACAACCTATAATTTTAAATCGAACAGTCTACACATATGCGGTCAAGACGCAGCGACACGACGCGGCGGTTACATGTTGCCAAACAGGACCCGTTAAAACGCTCCCGCTAAAACGCAATGTATGTTTCAGCACTAACCCGGAAATGAAGAAAAAAACGGATGTCTTGTGCTGTTGGTCAAACGGAAAGTTAGTCTCAAACGATGTTCATTTACTTTCCTTTTTTAAACTATCAATTTTCCAACGTAAATATCTCGAAAACAATTTAATTTAAAATATATAACATATTTGACCAAATTTTCATATTTCTAAACGTAGATTCCAAAAAAAGGGTAATTTAAAACATTGTAAGTGGCCTGTAATTGTTTTTTAAATTTTGTCTAAATTAATCTATACAGGGTGTTACATTGTAACTGACCTGTAATTGTTTTTTAAATGTTGTCTAAATGAACCTATACAGGGTGTTAGTTAATTGATGGCTAAAAATGCAGGATATATATTTTTGTCTGATTTTAGGATTAAAAGTTCATATAAATATGTGTGCGAAAGGCCTTCGTTTTTGAGATAAAGGGTGTTAAAGTTTTATTTTTTACGTTTTTTTTTTCACACACCTCGTACATTTCTAGAGGTATATAACTCAAATTTGGCAGATAGTATGCTGTGACCATGATGTAGTAAATGGCTAAAATACATTTTAGCAAAATTTACTTTGTTCCGGATCGCGATCGCTTTACCCCCGAAAATTTTTACTACCACACAGGGTCACGGCCCTGTAGATTTTATCACGCGCATTAGCAAACTTTGCAATCATTTGGTCGTGTTGCGAGCGGTGTCGGTCATGTTTGTGTGAGCGCTTTGCTCTTTTGGGTACAGTTGCTTGAGAATAATTGGCTGGTGGAGACGATTGTCAATAATAGAACTGCAAACAGTTGCAAACGTTTGCTCGCAATGATTTTTTGGTGGTTACGCACCTTAAAAGATTAACCTTTACCTATTCAGTGACTTTAAGATCGCCTATACAGTTAATACCTTAGGACGTATTGCTACATGCTACAGTGCCTTTAAACAACTGTAAGAAGCATATAATCACCAATGCCACTGTAAGATCGCCTTGTTTTCGGCTCCATCTTTGTTCATGGCATAAGTGGGGGTAAAATTTTAAGTTTTGAATAAACGGCAAATCGCAAACCTTTTTTTTTTGGAAGTATCCGCCCAAGTCCTCCGGCCTGACGAGTACTGGGCTTGCGCGCGCATCATAAATACATTTCTGACAAATAGATGCCTTTATGGTCCAAGGAATTGCTTTCAGCGGGTCTCGTGGTGCAGTGGTTAGATGCTGTGTTTGTGACACGGCGGCCCGAGTTCGAATCCAGCGGCAAGACCTGTTTTTTTGCGTGAAGTGAAAAAAATACAGATGTAAACATTGTGATGCGCGCGCAGGCCCAGGACTCGTTAGGCGGAAGAACTCGGCGCATGGCTCCAAAAAACGAACCTCGTGGCGAATCAGAAGATATATTTTGCTGGTCCCGCCATCTTCAGGTTTTAACATAATTTACATCAAAATCTGATAGTTTTGGCTTAGCCATCACATAATTTCATTTCATGCCAACGGTCCGATTCGAGTTTAGTTACTTGGTTAGTTTAGTAAGGAACACGTCGCTCAGGACAGATTATGGCATTCTTCATTTTTACGATTTTTACGAAATTTTCTTTGTTTCTTAGTTACTTTTAATCACTGTTATATCCGAAAATACAACAGTGATTTAAAAATTATTGATTACAAAAGGCTGTGCGGAAATGATGCAAAATAAAATAACCTGTTTGACCTGTTTCTATGCGCTTACAGACAGTGTTGCCAGGCAATTGTCAGATTTCACCAGATTCTGCGAATTGAAAAGTTGTCAGATTTCACCAGATTTTATCAGCAGTTATGTTTTTTTTTAACAAATTGGTTACAAAAAAATTAATAATTAATAATTTCCACCCAAATCTGATTTAAAAACTTAATTTAAAAAGAAAAATAAAATATGAATGGTTGTATGTATTCAATGGAACGAAAACATTAACTGTTTAGCATTGCAAACTTAACTTTAACTTAACATGACATACCTGTTCAATAAAAATTTAAACTGAATACGATATTTTTACAACTACTTCATCAATTACTATAAATGAATACAGAACGTTTAACCAAAAGCTTATCTGGAATATTGTAGCAAAAGCAATGTTGGTTATTTTCGTTTCTTTGCCTGAATGCAGTCCAAACTTGTATCAATGTTACTATTTTGCAACAACACTCTCTATCTAACAAACAACACAGTACAATTTAAAAAACCAGTAGAACAAAGCGTCATACACAATGAGCAAACAATGGGTCTTCTTAATTTGCAAAATTCCTAAATGACGAATAATATGTCGAAATTAATAGGTAGGGGAAGGAAATAATTCAAGAGCAAGACTCAGCACAAGCAAAGCGGAAATATGATGCTCGAACTTTATTTTTAACTCGCGTGTACCTATCGCAAATTTTCGACCTTCGGACCTGCTCATTTCGCAGCAGCCCACTGTT
>JAEQML010083577.1:0-10429 GCA_016904865.1 Pissodes strobi | reverse complement strand
CCAATGATTCGATTTTCTAACATCCCACACCAAACATTAAGTGAGCTCCTACCTTGAAACTTTATCATTTCATATCTATGAGGGTTAACTGCTGCCCAGTATCTTGTATTTTTCCGATTGTATACCCCCGATGTTGTAAATGACGCTTCGTCAGTGCATAGAATTATATTATATAAATTATAATCTTCGTCTTGTTCTTTCATCAGCATTGAAGCAACAAATCGAAATCGAAGTTCTTTTTGATGTTGTGTTAAGTATTGAACGGGAAGAATGCAATATGGTTTTAGACCAAATTTTTTTAAAGTTCTGCGAACCGTTCCATAGCTTTCTCTCCGGAGTCCTGGACCATACCTTACTTCTCGTACCGCTTGCGGAATAGAACTCTTCGGATTTATAGTAAAATATTGAACGATGGCTCGATTCCTTCTATTCTGTCTTTTCATCTTTCTTGGCTTATCTTTCAATGGCTTGCTGTCTTCAAATAGGGTCTTAATTCTGAGAATTGTATCTACTGAAATGTGTCTCTGGAAAGTCTCAAAAAATGTTCTTTGTGTTTGTCGAGCATTCTCTCCACTTTTGTAACATAATTTTATTACACTTAGTCGTTCTTCTAAAGAATATTTCATTATTTGTAAATAATTCGTGAAAAATATAGTATAGAAATTTGAAAGTTGATTATTTGATCTGACTGACGGCCGCTTTAAAGCAAGTTAAAGGTTGAACAGATGAAATGGATATCCATCTATCAGGTATTAATCGTATGGTAGACGAACATTTTCCGAATTTAAAACTGAAGAAAAAAGACGTTTTTGAATTAAAAATCCATCATTTTAGATCAAAATTTATATGAGAAATCGGATAAGCAGATTAAAAATATGGTATCCCATTTAAGAAAATATCAAAGTGACCCCTAGCACTTTTATTTGATGTTCAATTGTTTTTTGCTGAACATATCCGAATTCGTGGGAGAAAATTACATAAGATGGCTATTTCAGTTTTTTTTATAAAAGTACAGGGAAAGTCAAAAAATCGCCTCGTCTAGTCCTCGTTGGATAACCCTGTACGTTTACTCATATGCTTCTCAACGACACAAAATTTCAAGATACTAAATGAAAATTTTACATTAGTAATTTCCTTCAATACTTAAACAGTGCTAGTCAACATGTTTAACTGTGTAGCAAATGTCTAACAACTTTATGTCACCTTGTAGTAACTTTGCAAAAGAAACGGAAGATTTGCATTTTGCAGGATGCTTAAGACAACTATTCATTACACATTAACTTTCATTTAGAAAGCGTTCTTAATCCCAGCCGGGTTCGCAAACTTCGTACATCATTACCTTGTAATTAACTAGCAAATTATAAAAAATAAATGCGTACCTAAAGCTTTTGGAGCAAACAGCACAGGTATATGGTCGTTCTCCAGTATGTACTCTTCTGTGATACATCAGAACATAACTTCTTGCAAATCTCTTAGGACAGAATTCACATGCATATTTCTTCTCACCAGTATGCATCGTCATATGAACCTTGATATGATCCGCTTTTTTGAAAACCTTGCTACATTCTTTACATTCATATATTCTTTTTCCAATTTTCTGTTCTATTATATCCGTATTTTGTCCTAATTGAGGTTCATACATTAATTTTACATTATTCTTATCATCACCGGCGAGACCCGTTTCGATTGAATTATTTGTATCTTCTTCTAAATATTTTGATAAGCCGAATTTAAAAATAACTTCTTGCTGAAATGCATTAACAATTTGAATTAGGTCCATTGCTAATTAACAGAACAATTGCATGTCGCTCTTATTTATATATAAATATATAAATTATTGCGTTTTTAACACTTTCGTGGAAATATTACATGACAGACAAATCATACAAATCAACTTATTCCACATCGACACGTCTTTAATACAGGTCCAATTATGGCTAGAAAACTAAACAGTAAGCTAGTGGCTTAGTAAGTTAATAAATTCTGAAAATAACTTGTACTTATAGACGCCATCTCACTTTACAACGAGCTTCACACTATTCAAGCTAGGTGGAACAACAAGTTACCTATTTTATAAAGTATTGTAATATGTAATTAAAAATACCTACAGTGATATAATACCACATATATAAAAAAACCCGAAACCATTTTTTGGTTCTTATAAAAATCACTATCAGGTTTGAGTTTCTGAAACAAACTTAAGTCAAAATCTATTAATTCCGTCTAAGTTCTGAGTTCAAACATCAAGATCCAAAAGCTTGTATTTTTGGTTTATAAATACCATAGGAGTACAAAACACTTTAGAGTCCGGATCACAGTTGTTATTTAATGTTTTGTAGAATTTATTCTACAATCACATACCTTTTTACCCTGTACAAGTATATCTATGTCAAAGTTGTTATTTAATGTTTTGTAGAATTTATTCTACAATCACATGCCTTTTTACCCTGTACAAGTATATCCATGCCTTTTTCTCAGGGCAAAAAAACTGTGGCCGCAGCTGGATGGATTGAAAGAACGTATTAGTGTGTTAAGTGTCAAAAGACGCCAGTATCAAACAACTCGCCAACAAATATTTGTTCAGTAGTATGCAGCATTGTTAAGCTGTGGAGCTTTTCCCAAGACACTATTTTTGCGGGTTTTGCAATAATTATAATTGGAAAAAGTCCGTGTTAAATAAGAATATAAATAAAATAAATCTAGTATTACTTGCAGCATCGCTTAACTAATTAGAGGTATAAAATTTGGTCGAATTGCCATTTTAGAAGTTTGACTACCATATGAATCAAAACAATTTATCCTAAATTTTTACATTTCCTATTTTGTTTTTTTGACAACCCGCGGAATTACGCCAGCTTCGACATGATGGAAGCAGTGCCGGCGCCTGCATAAAGGCGCGTATTTACCAAAAAAGCGAGCAAGAGCGAACATTTGTTCTCGTTCGTGTATGTTTGATCGTGTTCGTATTGACATGTTGGCATCTCGTCCATACCAGAGCGAATATATTCAGGTTCGTAGTTGATCCATTATTTTTCGCGAGTGTATTAAATATTGCTGACCAGGAGAAATTGTTGTTAGCTAGTGCTACTTTCGTTGTATCGAGTTCACTGAAAAATAAAAAACGGAAAAATTAATTTTGGCAAGCAACTATGTTCAAAAAACAGCACCGGTTTATTTTTTTCTTTTAAAAATAATAGGTTTTTAAAAGCAAACCACTTGGTATGATAAACCTCTTCGATACCCATCCCCGAAGTCGTTTTAAGTTTCTTTTTCCCCCTTAGAAAAGAGGCAAGTAGTGACTGCACTATCAGTCTTCGGCATATTGGCTAATTCTCTTCAAGCATCTTCTTTTTCACTAAACTTAATACAAATAACCCCACAATAATTAAATTAAAATGTAAAGATAAAAAATAACTCGGCCCGGTAGCATAACGGCACGCGTGCTAGCTATACGCCATAGGACGACTGTAATATAAATGTTTATTAAGTGTACATGCTTCTCAGACGTTGGGTTAGTTTTCGTTGGTTGCGCCTTAAGGGTTTACTTGCTATGAAGGCGCAATCAACAAAAACTAACCCAACGCATGTACATTTAATGAACATTTATATTACAGTCGTCCTATGGCGTATAGCTAGCACGGGTGCTGTTACTGTATATGCGGCCCGGCAAAGTAGCATGCAGCACAAGCAATTGAAGCACGAGCACTTCTACGTACTTCTGGAGAGTGGAAGCCCGTCCACAACGAATGAGCATGAACAAGTATTTTCTTTGATGTATCGCATTTCTCTCGATCTTTTTTTACGTGAGCAAACAAACGTTTGTTCGCTCGCTAGCCCGTACTCACTAGATTATTGATGCAGAATGCTCGCTCGTTTTTTTGATGAATACGCGCCTTAAGAGGACGCATGAATACGTGAACCCAGTAAAAAGAAAACACCAAATATGTTATTACTATAGCAATCGAAAAGGTATATTTTTAGGCATATTGGTTCCTACAGGTAGAGTATAGATATTGTATCATAGCAATCTCTAATGCTTTAGGCACCGTTAAATCACCAGACATCATAACAGAGAGCCCTAATCGCAGATTCGTCAAAATTTGCAAGAAAAGCGGGGCAGTTTACCACTGCTCAGGCCCGTTCCTGGGAAGTCCAGCCACTGCATTTTTTTTGCCCTTATATATATTTTGAAATATATACATGTAAAAAAATTAATGTAATGCATTTAATAATTTGTCTTTACTAGAATAAAATAAAATAAACAGGAATTGGACAAAAAATTAAGAGGACGCTATAATAGAAGATTACGAAAATAAAATAAAAATTATTTCAGAAATGATTATTAATATAGTAGTTATATTAAATAACGACAATTAACTGGCGAATGTATTATTAATATTTATTATTTATTATTATTAGTTCAGATTAGATCAGTTCTGTTCACTAAGGCAACTAAATGAATATTAATACACAGAGGGCGGCTGGTACGTAAGAACTGCAGAGCTGCAGAACAGAACTGTCACCATCAGTGAGATTTAAATCATTTTTGTGATTTAAATACATTTTTTGATTTAAATACTTTGAGTTTAAATACTTTTTCTGAAAAGTATCTTTGATTTTTGATTTAAAAATAGTATTTAAATCTTTCTAAAAGGATTTAAATCAGTAAAAAGATTTAAATCCTTAAACAGATTTAGATTTAAATCATTAAAAAGAGTTTAACTATAATAAAATACAGCAATAAATACATCCTAAGTGTTTTAGTTCTATGTTTATTTTGTATTTTGTAATGAAAATTTTTAATGCGTGTTACTTAATTTTCTTTTTTAAATATATATTGACTATATGGGAAACTTTTGTATTATTGATTTTTTAAAAATATATATTCCCGATAATTTCGATGTAAGTTTCTACGTCATAAACAAACCCCTTACGAAGTAATCGCTCTGTAAAAAGCAAATAAAATACCATAAAAACCTAGCTAAAAAGTAAAATAGATTTTTCCGCCAGAAAAATATTTCTAGGAAAAATTCAAATCAAAAATATATAAAAAAAGATAATTGAAATAATAGGATTTTGTCAAATTTCAAATTGATTTTATCAAAAAGTAATTGTCAAACAAAATTAAGCTTGTTTTTTAATGGAATTTTTGACACATTGTCAAATATTTAAAAGCTGCTAGCATGCACATAATGAGCTATTTTGTATGTTTGATGTTGTTAGTGTTTTCATTTTAATTAATATAATCGGCTAACATAATAAGAAGTGCAAAGTTACCAATTATGTGAATGTTAACGGTTTTTAAACATTCGACAATGTGTCAAAAATTCCATTAAAAAAAAACAAGGTTTAAATAACATTTTAATTTGGTTTTCGTATGTTATTTTGACGTACCTATTGAGGATTGTATTGTTTTTTAAAATTTAGATTGGGTGACGTCACACTTTTGTTTTTTTTTTCACTTAATTTATATAAATATCATTTTGATTACGCTCTAACGGGTTTTTAATGGTACATAACCAACGACGCCAATTCGTTGTACATAACCAACCAAATGATTTCAATTTAGATCATTTTAGGAGTATACTTTAAATCTTTTCAAAAGATTTAGATTTTAAAAAATATTTAAATCTTTTGAAAAGATTTAAATATCTCCTAAAATGATTTAAAATGTAAAAAAGATTTAAATATAAAAAAATATTTATTACTTAAATCTTTCTTTATATACAAAACGATCTTTAATTTAAATCGTATGTCCAAATGAAAAGTATCTTTGATTTAAATCATTTTTTAAATTAAAACTAAGGTTTTCCGGGCTGTTAGGCCGTGGTCGATTTTGGTCGACTCCAAAGCTTTCAACTGCAGCTGCGGCAGTCATCTTCAGTGGCGCTGTGGTCGCGGGCGAAGTATACGATGTGGCGTCCGAGGTGGTACTGGTTCGGGCCATGATACAAAGAATAACAGGTATGATATTGCGCACGCCAATATCAGCTGACTCGCTCCTGTCGACGTCACAATGAGAGTTGCCGCCATTGAAATCCACCGGTTTACAAGGGGACTTTCATGATATTTTAAGCTTTGTTTATTTTGCCGTGTATTTTGTGGTGTTTTGTCAGCATTTTATGAGAGTTGTGACATTTAAGTTGAATTTGGAGACTCTTTAGTGTAAAAAAACTTAAAACAAATCAGGTTATTAAAACTATTTTGAACTATTAGTTAGTGTGACTTTGTGTGGACAATAGTAACTTATTTTGTTGTTTTAAAAGCTATATGAGGTATCATAAACAATTAATTATTGAGCAAGTAATTACGACAACATTAATTTGTGATTTTTTGCATTTTTAAGGTTAGTTATAAACTACACATATTAAAAATGCGTTGTGCTGTAGGTGGTTGTCTGAGTGACAATCAGACAAAACGTGCTGAGAAATCTGTAAGATTTCATGCTTCTCTCAAAGACAATATTGTTGAAAAACCATGGGTTACTGCTTGTTTCCGTAAAGACCATTTTTATACTAAAACCTCGAGAATTTATTGAAAATATAAGTCAGAAGGCCATGAAATAAATTTGCATCATGTACTGTTGCAATACGAACATAAAAAAGTACCCAGTCTAAAGCGCAATGCAGTACCTTCTCTTCATCTGCCAAAATCAAAAGATTTATCTGTAAACCAGGTAAAAAGACAGGAGAGGCTTTCGAAGAGAGAATCCAAGAAGTTTGTGGAAGATATCATTGCTCAGTGCTAGTGCAACAATGGATTTTGTGGATTACATATAAGACATTGGATAATAGACAATTATTTGTAACTGTTTTTGTAGATCTGCGAAAGACTTCAGTACTGATATTTTACCCAGTGATTGTGGTGTGCCGCATGGCTCGGTTCTGGTATACACAGGTGGGGAAGTTAATGCATTAAATAGGCTTGTAAATGATGACCTAAAGTTGTATCTGAACTGGTTTTACAATAAATTAAAAAGCAATACTGACAAAACAAATTTCTAATATTAACATTGTTGTTGTGATATACGTAAATATAACACTAAGTAGGTCCCAAAATAACATTTACAAAATAATGACTAATACAAATATAGGCCTAAATGTATGTGCAAGCATGTACATCATACAGTAGAGTACTGGAAAATATTAGAAATCTTATTAATTATTTTCTTTATAAATTGATAAATGTTTACATTGATAGTAAGGAGTTTTTAAAAAGAATCAATTTTAGAGTTGGTCAGGCAAATAGGAGATGTACAGATTTGTTATTTATGTATGCACCTAGAACTAATCTTTATAAAGATTCTCCATTGATAAGGCTGTGTAATAATTTTAATATGTATTGTAGTATTGTATTTCAGTTGAATTGTTTAAAAAACAAATAAAAGGAGAAATAGATATAAGGATATGTTCCTAGTTTGTAGGTTTAGTTTTTAGTTTGATTGTATCTATTATTGGCTTTGTAAAACTTGTTGATACAAGAAGAAATAAATAAATAAATTATAATGTTTTTATAAAACTATTTAAGTGGTATCTAAATATTAGTTAGAATCTCTCCGACACAAAAGTTGTAATTAGTATATGTCCGAGGCTAGAGCTTAAAGCACTGATTAGGGATTTATATATTTATTGTATTGTAATATTGAGTTGTATTAAATAAATGTTATAAAAAAATAAATAAAAAGTTTGTCTCAAAAACGCCTTGCTTTATTTTTTTGTCATTTTAAAATAAATACAATTCCGATATGAGGAGATAAATAAGTAGATGTTTCCATCTGTGAAACAAAACCAATCCACTATACCTTCCCTTATAATATCAACTATATATCTATTATAATACCTAATATTTCTTTATGTTCCCTGCTATAATCATCTATAATAAAGTGTATATAGTAGCAACTCTGCTGAAATGTCAATTAACAAGACTTTAAATTATTCTATAAATTTCTTTTGATAAAATTTTCGTTGCTAAAGATTTGTTTCTTATTTATAACATTTATATGCATGCTATCTCTTATGTGTGCATTCCATATATTGAACATTATTTCTCAATTTTGATGTATATTGATTATGTATTTAGTTTATTAACAAATCAAAATAATAAAATACCTTTCAGTAACCGAAATAAACTCAAAACAGTGATATATTAATAGCGTTTTTATTCAAATGTCTAATAATGGTCAATTAAATATAATCAATATAACAGTTCTTATGGCAACTATTTCAAATAACTCTCATTGTGACGTAATGCGCGAACTCGACCGAATTGGGCACTCGGGAATATCATACCTGTTATTCTTTGTATCATGGGTTCGGGCGACTGGAATTCCGACGTAGTTATGACTGACGGACGGACCGAGGACTGAACGGTGGTATCATCCCGTCGGCAAGCAAGCAAGCAACAACGGACTTCTATCTTGGTCGTGTACCGGATAGGACTGGTTTGGTGTTCCCAGCAAGAGCACTGCGGTTTTTCACCCCGTAACGATCGCCAGATTATTACCTAACGTTCTTGGCTTGCTTCTAACAGTAATTGTTATTAGTAAAGGCCCTATAAGGTTTTATCCTAGCATTTTTTCAGTCTCCGGGGACGGAACCCCGGCTTTTGCCAAAGTTATGGCAGATAACACGGAGGACGAGGACACTATGTCCAACGTGTCAATGGAGTCCTGCACAGACCGCAGGTACTCAGACTCCACGGTCAAGAAAATCGCCGGCAAATGTAAGTCGAATTCAGAATTCTGCGTCCAATGTAGAATGGACTATGAAGCCACAAAAAATGCGAGTGAACTATCGCAAAACGACTTATACAAGTTAGTCACTAAAATTCGCCAGCATATGCGTGATACCCACCCCATGGGAATAAAACACCGCATTTCCTCTAAAATTGATACGGGAAAGAAGAAAGCTAGCCCTACGAGCCTTCTCAACGACACGGCAAAAAAGCCCAAGGTCACCCAGACTGAAAAACACTCGGTACCGCAAAAAACTACCGAAATTTCTTCCATGGCAACAGCGACTACTAGCCGCGATAGTAATACCGTAATTATGGGGCCACCTAAACCGCCCGATTCTGCTGCCCTGATACCTGTAAGTGACAAAGATGCGTTTAAAACACCCTTTAAACAAATCCCCTTCAGGAAAAACTTTAGAATCGTCCAACTTGACATGGGGCAACCACCCCTAAACACAAATAACCAATTTCAACCCCTTCAAGACCTGAATACAGAAGACGAGGACACTGTTAGTGTGGCTTCCACATCGGCATCGACTAGCACTAAACCAAAGCTAGACCAATCTAAGAAAAAAGGGCCCCCCAAGCCCAAGGTCACACCGCCACCCCCTGTAGTCATCAAGGGCCGGCCAGCGGACCACCGTACATTAAGGGAGGATCTGCAAAATATGCATATCAAAAACTACGAACTGAAATATACTAAAAATTCAGTTATAGTTTACTGCAGTACGTTTAATGACTTGCATACTTTAAAACGAGCCCTAGACAACGAGCAAACCGAATATCATTCGTATGCGGAATCTCACGAGAAAACCAGGGCCTTTGTTCTACGAGGCCTCGACGGCGGCATCTCCCCTCGCGAAATAGCTGAGGCGCTAACTGACGAACACAACGTCACCCCGAAAAATGTGTTCGAAATGCGAAAGACGCGCATTCCCATGTACTTGGTTGTGCTAGGAACCAACTACAATGTAAAGCGTCTTAACCAAGAAATCAAAACCTTAAGCTGTGTTCGAATTAGCTGGGAAATTCGACGCTCTAGCAAACTGGTACTACAATGCAAGCGTTGCCAGCAGTTCGGGCACGCGAAAACATTTTGCAGCAGAAGGGTGGCTTGCAGCAAATGCGCCGGGCCACACGATATAACGGAATGTAATGCCGATTTCGTCAAATGCACCAACTGTAGCGGGCCACATAGGTCAATCGACGAATCGTGTCCCGTCTACGAATATAAATTGAACATAATTCAATCAAACTCCAAACCGAAGCCAAAACAAGTATTCAAACCGGCCCCACCCCCAGCCAAACCGGCCTGGAGGGCCCAACATGTAGCAGACGGCCAAGCGGGCCAAGGCCTAAACAATGGCCAACGTACCGAGAACTACAATCAAGCCTTCCCCCCAATCCGAGGCCGCAAAGAACCACCCCAGAGGCCCAACCAACCACCGAATACTAGAAATAGCACAAATTCTGTAAACAAGGTTAGTGGTATTGTTCGTACTGGCACTAATCATTCTAATATTGCCGACACTCTGTCGAACTTAAATAGCGTCGTTGCAAAAATTAATAATCTAGTTAATCTAGATGAATTATATCTCGCTTTAGACTGCTACTCTAGCATGCTTGAAGCATGCAACGGCGACAAAGCCGAAATAATTCAAGCGTCTTTGCGCTTTTTCACGCACGAATACGCTAA
>JAEQML010083574.1:0-10429 GCA_016904865.1 Pissodes strobi | reverse complement strand
GACGCGCCTCCCTCGCCCACAAACTGCCGCTTCTACCGGTCGGTCGGCAGTTCACTTCTAAGTGGTTTGGTACGAGGTGTCCTAAGATTTTAAGCTTACATATTTACGGAGCGTTGTACACGGTGAGCAAATATATAGAATTCAGAACAATAACTATTAGAATGTGTGTCGAAACGTTACTTTTTAGAGAAAGTTTCGGGAATGGCTTCTCAAGCAAGTCATTCTTTTTACTGCAGTGTTGATGGATGTGACGTTTAATTTTTTTGATAAGTATTTTAATATTATGGGTTTAAAAAGTTTTATCGGAAAAGTAATGAAATACAAATTTGAAACGCAACTGAAACACATATCTTGATTTCTGTACATAAGTGTGTGAGAGAGAGAATGGGAAAGCGAATTTCGGTAAATTAAATGAAATTCTAAAATGGAATAAATAAAATTCAATTCTTTTTATTTTATTTATTAATTATTTATTAAGATAGACCTAAAGGTGGGATAAAATAGTCATTTTTCTATGGGTCTTTTAATTTTTAATGGTATAAAATAGTCTTAAAAAGTTTTACAATATAAAATAAAGGGAAGTCCGAACATGGATGGATAAAAGGCATGCAGCTCATTTCTTTAAGATATGTTTTGGTCAAATTATCTTTTACAGATATTTTATCAAAATAATTCACAAGTATTTTGTCTAATTGGAATACATAATGAATGATTTATTGTTCATTCGGTGAATTTAAGTTTCTAAAATAATTGCTCTCGGTGTCGTATGCTTTAAAGTGTGTGAATAGTAATGTCTTATCTAGAGTTTCTGTTGCTTTCGAGAAAAATGCGCAAGTGTCGCACTTATATGTATTTGTAAATCTTTTTTCATAATCATAATCTGGAAGAGTAATAGCTACTTTTCTTCATTTGGTGCCATCTCATTACTTTTTTCTAATACTACATTGGTGTTTCGTAACTGAGAGAGTAGGACGCCTAAACTGAATGTAAAAAAATTGGATTGGGGTAGGATTTATGCAATTACCACTTTGTTGCCGAATACTCCCAAAATAGTTTTCCAAACAGTCTTGATTTATGCGTCTATTTTTTATGTACTTAAATCCAGCTTTAGCTAGCTAGACGTTCACATAGAATTTGAATGCGCTTTTATCGTTTTCATCCAACCCACTCGAAACTTGCATTTTGCTGTCACGTCGCGTCGTTGCCATTTTCGTCATATTATTATATTTTAAGGCTTTTCAAAAATATCCACATTTCACTCAAAAAATCTAACTGGTAATTTAAACCTTGGAAGACGTTTTTTATTTATTTGGATGATTAGTTTCATATGAATTCAAAATATCAAAAAGTTTATCGATCCTCGCTATTACATCAATTGTCGGTAAAGAATCATCAGGGAGTACTCCTAAGTTTCTATATGTCTACATCCCACTAGCAACTGTTCTGCTTAACACTTGGACAGCCAACTTCACATTCATCTCGAAATTTGTGGGATGTATATGTGCGTAAGTAAGTAAGTTCAGGTGCACACCTGTAAAACTGCTTTTTATCCTCATTATAGAACTGTTCAACAAATTTCCAAGAGGTCGTTTTGTCATCAAAATGGAATGAATTTTGAACAAGATTATTTTTTGTAGCCTTTTGTAGGTGTGGAGGATCAAAATAATAGTTAAGATTATATTCGCCTACCTGAAACTCAGGATTTTTTTCGGTAATATTTAAAATTTTAGTCAACTGAGTATTCGGTAGCTTTTGAGTGTTGATAAAAAAGTAGGCTATGGGTTGTTTCCAATTTTGAAATAATCCTCATGCCATGATAATGGCGACGTTTTGGGCTTTTAAAATAAATATATTATAAAGTAGTATTTACTTGATAGATGTAGAATTTTTTTTGGTGGTTCCTCCAATGCAACAAGGTCACAAGCATAAGGTGTGTTGCAAAAACTGTTGATAAAGCATTTTCAAAAAGGCGTTTTCTTTTCTGTCCAAAAGACACGAATTTATCCTCAAAATGCTTCTCACACAAACGGTAGCTCTTGAGACTTTTATCACCAAGGTCTTCTCTTTAAGCTGCTTTAATTCAAGCTTCACATCTAAAGAAAAGGCACATTATTTACTTCATTATTTCATAATATTATTCAAAAGAACGTCTAAATAAAAGCTTTAAACACATTGTAGGGCGTAGTTCTTTTCATCCCTGCAAATTTGAAAGTAGAAAGTTTGTTTATCTGCTAATAATATTTATCCAATATAAAAATACATACCTTGATCGATCTTTGGGAAAATGAAACACCAATATTTCGCTTCCGCTCTTTGAAGGACAACATTTATGAGCACACGTATGCCCAGGCATTTTTAGTTTTCGAAGAAATATGAAAATTTTGCAAAGTGAAAGTAACTAATTACCTATATAAACAAACCAAACTAAGAACAAAATATAATAACGAAAATGATATTTATTGTCCAAGCTACTGACAACTCAGCTCTACTGACAGCTCAACACGTAAAACTGCGCGGCGCGGCGTTAAATTCGCAAACGGTGTCATAGAACGGCCGACTAAATAAGTCGGCGTCGCCTACTCAAGAATTTGAGAAATCTTGTCCCACGTGTAAGCGGAAGCTTTCGCATCTGTCCTTAATCTGTGTCCTAGCCGTTAAGCAGATTATTTTTTGTTACATTTTATTTTTTAAACTTAGTTCACTTACTTAGTATTTTTTTCTTATTTTATTTTTTAAGGCATTTTTATGTATACTATTTCACATTTTGCATTTGTTGTTAATACCTATCAAATGTACTCCATAAGTTAACCTTTTATTAAAGTTGCGCGTCTACTACTCCAAATATTAATATAAATACCTAAAACAACTAATTCAATTATTGATCGTTTCCCGTAAAATATGGCGTCATTTGTGATTGTCATTGTGTTAAAGTAACAATAAATTATAATTGTACATACAGTTGTTTTATTCTTAGTCTTATTTTAGTATGCAATAAAATTTATTATTTATTAGAGATGATTCTTATATTTCCCTTTACAAAATATTCCTTAATATTATTAAAATCACAGTATACTTATTATCAGTATTAGTTACAAGCCTCCGTGTAATTAAAAACTTTACGTACACTTGACTAGCAAACTTTGTGATTTAAAAAAATTACAGTTAGTTGTGAAGTGATAATTATACATATTTTTGCCAATCTCATCATTTTCAAATTTTTGAAGTGAAATATTTCTACTTGCCTATATATAATTGTCATACATACTGTACAAAAGACATTAACTAATTTGGTCAAAATGCATGGCGTAATATGCAAAATAAATAGTTATTTAACAGATTCTAAAAAGTATGGAAAAACATCTGATGAAAAAAATTAACTACTTTAAGTTACAACCTCTGATAAATGAAATGGCAAGCAGGAAAGGAGCAAAATCGCTAACGATTTAGCTTACAATTTTTACAAATCTTGGCTGCGCATTCCAAACAGGTAGGCTTGACACATAATATAACAAATAAAATGTTTTTTTTTTAATTTGCGGTAACCGAGGCCGCACTACGATGGTTAAGGTACAGCTTATAAAATAAAGCTGTGATTAAGGGTTAAATAACATCAAACAATACGTTTCCAATAAAGAAAAAGTAAAAAATCTCCACTATGTCCATAAGAAACCATGTATTTCTCGTATCAGATAAGGCACGGACGCCTTCTGGCAGTGAGATCTTAAGCTCATTTACCGTCGATAAACCATGACCAAAATAGTAACATTGCGTTTGATCTCCTTCCCTCTTGTCCTCCTTACATGAAACTTTTTAAATTGACAATAGCTTTGTTCGCAGACAATAGCTTTGTTCGCGGACAACTGCGCTCACCTATTTAAATATCTAGCGTTCGCGGTGGACAAAGTGTTCAACGTTCGCCCAACCTTCGAAACTATCAACACTAGTAAGCGACAAATTGAAAGATCCGATAATTTTAGCGTGCACAGACTATACTCGACGCGCCGAACAGATTCACCAATCGCGGAAACAATTCGTCTTATTTTATGATTGAATCGACCCAATGTTTTGTTTTTCATTTCGATTTTTCTTATCCATAATACAAAAAATAAAAATAGAGTATGTTAATGAAAGTTTGTGGAATCAATGGAATCATAAATTAATAAGAACACGGAGAGAATTAATTTGATATAAATCATAAAACGATTTTATATAATTTACAAAACATCATTTAGTGGATATTAGTCCTAAATTTAGTAATATTTATTCCGTTTCGGATAAATTCAATAAAATCTCCCTGGATTGATAAGAGTAAATTAGGATAGAAGGCGTATTACCAATTTTACATTGCGGAGACAGTCTTACAAAAAGGTAAATCATTTTACTTACAACTTATGAAGTAGGTAGGTTTTACAATGTCTTTTATAAATTCAACAATATCTAGAAATGATTTTATATTTCATTGTATTGAATCTATAAATCGGGTTTGATAGGTTCCACAACTTTTTAAATACATCAGTCCTAAAGTCTACCGAGTAAAAACTGGGTATCTTTGTCGATTTTTTTTATTAATTGATTCCTTTTTTGATAATGCAATAATATTGATTTTTTTACAACATTTTATGAACTTTTAGATAAGTTTGAAACAGTTTTTTTATTAATCCAATAACATTGAAAATTAGTTCTGTATCTTTCAATGTATTGGATGGACCAGTTAATCAGGTTTTCCAAAATCAATTATTTTTTAGATAAGTTTCATGTATAAACCTTTTTTTATTTGACGTTTTTGCATCCCCATGCCACCGAACATAAGCAATATAGACTAGAAGGTTCACTCTAAGCCCCGCCCCCAGTATTTCTCTCCTTGCCCCGTCACGGGACCTGGTGAAATGCTGGCTAACCGTTCAGGCCTCGTCCCTCGCTTCACCTCGTTTCGTCTAAAGTCTGGCGTCTCGCCTTTTTAAACGCTACATCAAAAGTGCCGAATGAGAGTGGACCTTCTAGTCTCTTGTTAATGTTCGGTGCCCATGCTCAAGTTTCCCATATGATACGAACTTTTGCCGCGCACCGTACCTACTATCAATACCTCAATATTTGAACTAATAACTATTTGAGCTGAATCAGTTCAATCATTGAGCGATTTTTACACAATGTCTATTTTTTGTGACTAAATCAACACAACAATAACTTCGTTTAACCCTTTTTCTGATAGAGCTAGGCACTTAAAAATAACATCAGCACATCATCCGATAGACTCGTAACATTTTTTATTGGATCTATCGGATGGTACGTTGTACCAGTCAAACATTGTATTAAATAGTTGTTTAATACAATTTTTGACTGATTCAACCCGCCATCCGATAGATGCAATAAAAAATGTTATGAGCCTATCGGTTGTTCTGTTCGTTTTATTTTTAGGTGACTAGCTTTACTAAAAAATTAATTAAACGATTCTTTTTTTTGTGTTGATTTTGTTTGGAAGGACAGGGGTACTCGGCCCGCATGCGTGTCCTTTCGAGTTAGATCAGGTTGATGGTTGGCGCAGTATCCAGGGTACAGATTTGCTCCCGTCGACATGATAAAATATCTATATTGCTTTCTTTATGGTTGCTCCGTTCCGTTGAAATATATATTATTACCTAATATAATTATTACAATTATTATCTGTGTAACGCGGTTTGTGTGTGCACCGGGAAGGGCTCAAGCGTGTCTTATTGGAGGATAGAGACTAAGACAGAGGTAAGTTCTTGTCGCTGTATCCATCTTAAAGTAAGGACAAGACGTACTACGTTCTCAAAATCGTAGTCGCCCTTAATGGGGTCGAATTTAAATGATTACTCCGTACAAAAATGTAATAAGAAAAGCGTCTAGAAAATGCAAATATATATTTATTTGTCTTTCATTTTGTAGTTCAAACAATGGACAATTTAGACGAGAACGACAAATTTCTCAACACAATTTTGCCTCAGGTTCGTCACGATGAAGGTGTTCGCTATCGTGATAAAAGTCTAGAGAATATAGATTTGGAGAAAATGGATATATCCATGCCAATATTTCCCAAAATTTGGGACCACATTTGGAAATATTCCAAATTTGTGACGACTAGGGTATATCCAACCTTAATGGAAGGTTTGAAACCTTTCTTTAGGGTTGGATATACAGCCTCAGCAATTATTGAGGTTAGAATGTATGTTTTTAGTTTGGAAAGATCTCCATCCTGTATATATAATATTTTTAAAATTCAAAGGCGTAGTAGATATGAGACGTAGGAGGAATAGGGTAAATCTCCCCCAAAAGATCCAAAACACATCTTCCTTTTCATTTTAGGATTTGTCAACATATCTCAGAAGCCACGAGAGTCGCAAAATTATATAAAGCTGCAACAATGGAGTGCTGACCCTAATAAAGCGAGAAATGTTAGTACAGGACATTGTTCGAAACTATGTCAACAAAAATAAATTTATGATCGAAAGAGATTTCGTAAAAATTTCTAAAGATATTACAGATAAAGTTTGTGGAGAAAGCACGGTAAGTAGATTTTAACCCATACAGTATTGTAATAATAATTTCATTACTTATGCAAATTTTTAGTAATAGTATCTACTACTACAAATAGAAGAAATGCACGCCAGGAGGACGTCTCTACTAGGCCTATAAAACGCCGTCCAAAAGCTGAGAAAAGCAAATTTGTCATGCATTACATAAATATGTAGTAATAAGTAGAATTCGTTTCCCGAAGGTTTTGTATTTACGTCATCGATGACGTCGCTTAATTTGAAAAAAAACGGTTTATCGTAGCTAATTCATATAAATTTTCTAGCGTTCAATTTTTGTATTAAAAGTTAGGCAATATTGAAGCAAGTATGTTCCAAAACGCTCTTTATAGAACGTTCGGATTTTTTTTGTAATAAAAATTTTAATTTAGAGAGTTCAGTTAAGAGAGTTATCCGAAATATATAAAAATTAGTTAACCGCGTATAATAATCACCAAATGCAAGAAAAATATAAGAAAGGTTAAAAATCGTCAAAGATATCATCAAATTAAGGGTCTGATGATATATAGGTTGTGTCGATTTTGCAAATTTTCTTTTTTTTTCCTAGAAAAGGGGTGGTTAAGCCAAAAAAATCGGAGGATTCGCCACATTTGAGCCGAAAAAATATCCGCGTTTTGAGCCTAAATTGCCCTAGAAGGGCAAACTTCCACTACGACTTTCCTAGGTGTAACGTGAAAATAATGAAATTTTAGTAACCGACACCGGGGACCTGGCACAGTGTTTCCAAAAGTTGCACATTTTCTTATGGCGAATAACAGCGTTGTTTACTATTTAAATATATTTAATATTCCACTTCACGCATGAACCTCCGCTCGCTTCGGGGGCGCAACCAAACAAAACTAACCCAAGGCATGCCGGAAATAAAAAAAAAAATTAAATTTGTCAGTCGAAAATGCAAATATTTTTTAGTTTGTTTTTCCTCATTTGGGAATATCTCGGGTTAGTTTGGGTAAGCTTTGTTTGGTTACGCCCCCGGAGCGAGCGGAGGGCCATGTATGAAGTGAAATATTTGACGAATATGTACATACAAAGGAATACTCTAATCAAATGAGTGTCTCTTTTATTCCGATGTATGAATGCAAATGCATATTGAAAAATCATCCAAGCAGCCACGTTTACCATACGGCGGGCAATGATATCATTATGGCAGGATCGACCATCCCTTCATCTTCATTCAGTCGGACTACTGGGGTTCTCGGTCAACAGCAATATGTCCTGGCATGACCACGTTGCTAACGTCGCAAAATCAACCTCCCAGAAGCTTGGTACGCTATTTCGCAACAAAAAATGTATACACCGCAGCAGTTGCTCTTGCTTTACAAAGCGCAAATAAGACCGTGCTTAGAATATTGCTCACACATCTGGGGTGCCACGCCAGACCACTCCCTAAAGCTACTGTATTCCGTTCAGAAGAGAGTTGTGCGTCTCGTCGGTGACCCGGAGTTGACCCGGAATCTGGATAGTCTGAAACACCGCAAACATGTGACCGAGAAATCCCTGTTTTACAGATACTTTTACCATTTACGGCAGATGTTCCCAGGATTTGGCCCGCCTTATCCCGCCGCTGACAACGCCTGTCAGACAGTCACGATAGACGGTAAGAGCGCACCGGTTCGTCGTACAACTTGAAACACCTAGAACATCACTTTACAAGAACTCCTTTGTCTGGCGCACTGCATCACTGTGGAACTCACTCCCAGGACGCATATTCGGATGTAACAAGCAAGATGTCCATTCGACTATCCGAACGTTTCTTCATATGAGACGTGCACGATAGCATTTAATCGGATGTCGTGACTGTTACATAGAATCAACAAATAAGTCTTCAATTATTTAAACACTTCATGCATAGCCCTCTGCTCGCTTCGCTCTCTATACGGGGGCTCAACAAATAGAAACTAACCAGGTGCTAACCAAAACTAACCCAAAATTTTTATTTTATTTTTTTTATTTTGGGTTAGTTTTGGTTAGCACTTGGTTACTTTATGTTTGTTGAGCGAGCGAAGCGAGCGGTGGGCCATGCATAAAGTGTTAAAATAATTGAAGACTTATTTGTTGATTCTATGTAACAGTCACGACATCTGACTAAATGCTATCGTGCACGTCACATATGAAGAAACGATCGACATTGCCGAATGGACATTTTGCCTGTTACATGCGAATATCCTCCCAGGACATCTGTTCCCCTAAATAACTATTCAAGAACCGTGTCAATCAACATCTTCGCACACACACCGCTCGTCGAGCAATATAGGATGTGCTACTGCCATAAAAAAATCATTCGCCTAAATAAAAAATAGAGTAGAGACCCTTATAGCACAGCTTATTCACTACCAGCTAGTCAACTCTATCGAAATCGGAAAGGTGGAGTGTCGGGCACTGTGCTCTGAGCGGTTCAGTTCCACAGTTGAATTTAAAATGAATTTTCGCTTCAAAATACATGACAAATTCGTCCGAAGCCTCGGCTATCGCCCTGAGAGGTTCGGAAATTTCGGATTTTTGTACAATTGTGCGTTTTAAAATCGTTTTTAAACGGATTTTGGACGATAAACTAGTTATTTATGCAACAAGTGTGTAAAGTGAACCTTTTTTTATGAATGGGAATATTGATAAAAAAATTTAATTGAAATCCAATGTTCCGTACACATGAGTAGCATACAAAATTTTTTCTACTACCAAAAAATATATGAAAAAACAAAAATATTATTAAATTACTTTACGCACTAGTGCGTAAAATATATTATTTTACGCATTGCCCTAAATGTCAAAAATATGTCAGATTTACTTTACGTACTAGTGCGTAAAATACTTATTTTACCCACTGCACATTAAAAATGCCTATTTTACGAACCTTAGAGAGTGGGTAAAGTGAGTACTTTAAGCACTTTAAGTTTTATTCAGATGCTCAGGCATTTAAAACAATATTAGGTCATGACCCTCTTCTAAGATTTACAAAACTTGGTTATTGACTTTCCCAAATCAAAGGATGCCGCCCTAAGATGACTAGCTGGTAGTAAATAAGCTGCGCTTATAGCGCACCATTTTTCTAATGAATTTTGCTAACGAAACTACAGTAAACGTCTGGCAACAGTGTGCCTTCTTAAAAATCTTTGTTTTGGCTATTGTGACAGTTGACAGTAAAAAGGAGGATGGATATTTACAAGTAAAATTTAATTTTGTTTAATGGGGCTATGAGTCGCTTTAAATTAGGACCGGAACAAAACGGAGGTCTCTCGTTCGACGCAAATGTATCCTAGTTAATATTTTCACCCTACAATTGATTTTCAGATGATTGTGTTTTTTGTCTATATTTCTAGTGCTTTTGTGAAGTGGTGCTGAAAATTTGTGTCAAAACTCGAACTTTGAGGGCATTTTTTCGGTTCAAATGTAGCGGATCTTCCGACTTTTTTGGCTTAAACTACTCTATAGGACACCCTCTTTCTAGTGAAAAAAGAGAATTTGCAAAATCGACAAAACCTATATATCACCAGACCGTACAAACCAAATAATATAAATAACCACACAGTTCGGCATCGGCAATTTCCACGCCAATGGCTAAAGCAAGTCGCTGCCGAAATTTTAAAATATGTAAAAAAAATTAGGTGTTGGTCTAGGGTCAAAGTGTATTTAATATATCCTGCGACCAATCACGAAACTGCCTCCCCGCTAAAAATCAAGTAAACGTCGCACTGTTGCCTATTGCCGCGTATTTTAAATAGCTTGAAGGCGAATAAAATATAAATATTACAGATATTATAGTATACTTATTCCGTATTCCGTATTTCCCTGTGTAAATAAAATAGTAAATAATAGAAGACAGTAGTATTAAGGAAAATAACAAAATTAAGTATTCAAGTAGGAAATTTAAATATGTAAAT
>JAEQML010083573.1:0-10430 GCA_016904865.1 Pissodes strobi | reverse complement strand
TTTTATTCGATTTTTCGATTCTACCTAAAATTCTAAGCATTTTTAATGTAACACACTATATGCCTATTTCTAATACTTTAGGAGTTATTGACAGTTGAAGTCGCTATTTTTAATTATAATAATAATTCTTTTAATCATATTTAAAACAGAAGTTAAAGCACTACTCGAAGCAATGAGGTCGAATTGAGGAATCTCACTATTTACACCTCAATGACTTCAAAAGCTAAAAAAAAGTTATATTCTTAGGTGGCTGTTGCCATAAAAAAATAAAACAACAAAACAAAATAGCGACTTCAACTGTCAATAACTTCTAAAGTATTAGGAATAGGCATATAGTGTGTTATATTAAAAATCCTTAGAATTTTATAGAAAATCGAAAAATCGAATAATAAATGGGGGCTAGATTTAAGAAAATGTTTCTTTTTGATCTACCCTGTATACTGCACAATTTTTTGTTTTTTCCTTTACGTGTGCAAAAACTACATTAAAAGCCCTACAATTTTGTTTATTATTTTTTTTTGTAGCTTAAAAATTAACAAAGTTAAAGGGGGGGGGACATTATGGGTGAACACCCTGTACATACCTATATTTTCCTAATCGGAGAAAAGTAATAGCAGATTTCTTCTCTTTTCTGAAAACCGATTTATTGCTTTTTCAATAACTTTGCCTTTACTATTATTCACAAATTCTCTGTGAACGCTAAGCATACAGAGACCAGAGTAGGGTTGCCAGACGTCCCGTATTTCCCGGGACGTCCCGTATTTTTGCCATAAGTTTAATAGGGAACTTGAACATTTTTTTTGCCTACCTATAGAGACAGCACACACCAAATATCAGCCCTCAAATCGCAATATTTAATTTGCAATAAACAATTAAAGTTGCGACCGCAAGCTACTCATTTTAAACGACACGTGACGTCACACCGCTCGTTCGATCGGAAAGCAGTCATTGATCTTAAAATGTCAGTGAAGGCAGTATGGCTATGGTATCGGCAGCCACAAGTATTAAAATATTTACGTTTATTACTGCTTGTCGTTGAATTGCCAGGGTGTTTGTTGTAATTCGTGTTGATTTGTACTTTAACCCGTGCTTTAATATTAATAATAATATTGGAAGCTAAGACGTTCCCTGCTCTGCCGTCCCGTCCGTCAGGCGCAACGACAAACGAGCTACTTGACGTCACAACCGGTCCCAGCCAAGGACGGCGCGTTAAGGTGCGTCCAGACTTGTGACAAAACCCCGTGACGTGACAGCGTCGCGAACATATTCACGACGAGGCGAACTTCGATGCGTGTCATCGTCGCCTTCCATCCTCGCGTGTCATCGTCGCGTATCATAGTCCCGTTCACAGCGTTTCACTCATTTAAAAACAAAACAGGCGGTCATCATGGACGTTGCAGCAGCAGCGTACATAGTTATAGATCATTTATTGCGTAATTCTATAAATGTTAACGTTGTCTCCTGTTCCCATTCCATCTTGATATTAAAAAAAAACAAATACTAATTCAAAACAAAAATAGCCGCTACACTGGTTAAAATTCAATTTAATATGCAAAACGTTCTGATGATACGCGGTCCCGTCCAGACTTGCCGAACCAAGCGGCGTACATAGATAATATATAAAAAAAAAATAGATAGGCAACTTCCGAACAACGGGCTGGACCTTATTGCTAGTAGCGCCGTGCTGCGACCTGTGTGTGAACTATATAGGCGATCCGGTGGATGGCGGGTTTTTCAAAAAAATCTTCGTTTGGGAATAGAATTGTTTATCAAATATTTTTTGTTAAACGCCAAATTTTCAAAAGTTAATTATGAACCTGTTTAAATACTTCTGAAAAAGCATGACCTAACACATACAAATATTTAATAAAATAAATTCAATAAATTTAAAGATAAATATTAAGAGCTCAAAGCACCCACCAAATTATCGTAATTTAGGTGTATTATTAAGGAAAAGCGGAAATAACAGGAAATTTTGATATTTACTTTCAATTCCATAAAGTAAGTGGCTAATCCTTTTAAAAAATTGCTTTTGAACAACTTAATTCATGTTTTTCATGAATTTGAAATAAATAGGTACCTATAGCAAATATTGTTTTTTTGTTTTAACACCTCGTTTAAATGAGATTTCTAACTTAAATTGCAATATTTTACATGAAACTTTTAAGATTTATAATGGATTTATTGAATATACTCATGCACTATTAATATTGTAAAAAATTAATTAGTGGCCGATGTGGCATACTGGTAATATGTGCCAAATCTATAATTTAGTTTGTATGTTTAGATTCTTAGGTATGAGATTTCTTAAAGAAAATATAAAATATATTTTTCTTAATTTAGGTAAAATTTTAGGGTTAGATTACATACTTGGTATTGTTATTTATTTAGGGACATGGCGGGGCGGTGGTTCGGACGAGCGTGGGTTGTCTGTTGGATGGACTGATGGGGGATGATGGTGGGAGAGTACAAGACCAGCAAAATCAGTCATACTCTAGTATGTTAAATGAAATAAATAAGGAAAAAAAAATTCATTACTGGGCATTTAAATATTCGTTCCATAAACACTGGATTTGATGAGTTTGTAAATTATGTAACTGACTACAATTTCGATATTTTAGGTTTATCAGAAACGTGGTTATCTCCGGAGAATGGCGTTTTTGCGTTCGATATTCCAGGTTATAATTTCGTTAGGAAAGATAGAGATGGTCGGGGAGGAGGTGTAGGTCTTTATGTTAAAAAATATATAAAATACAGTTTGGTAACCTTTAATAATAATAATATATCTAATGTAACTGAATATATAAGTTTTAAATTTTGTTTAAATAAAAAAAATATATTAGTCACGAATTTATATAGACCACCTTCTACGAACCTTCAAAGTTTTCTTGATTTCTTGGAAGATCTTTTCAGCCTCTCAGTGCCCTATTATGATTGTGTGATATTTTTGGGTGACTTGAATATAGATCTCTTGAAACCTTCTGTTTGGAAAGAAAAATTTGAATCCCTATTAGAAACATATAACCTCACTCAGCTAATTAAAGAGCCAACTAGAATAAATATTTCAACGAACACTTCGACGCTTATTGATTTTATTATTATTAGCAATAATCTGGAATGCAGAGAGGCCAGATCTATTTTTATATCAGAAACAATCACGGATCATAACTTGGTATACGCCGCACTAAATTTACCCAAGGGCAAAGAGTATAATAGAAGTGTTAGAGCTAGGGATTATCACAACGTTAACATGAACGCTTTTGAAAATGACGCCCGCAATTTGCAATGGAATATTATTTATTACACGAGTGATATAAACGAAAAGCTTAGAATTTTTAACAACAATATTCTCTACTTAATTGACAAGCATGCACCATTTAAAAACAAAATCATTAAGGACAAACCCTTCACTCCTTGGATTACAAGTAATATAAAATTTTTAATGAAACTGAGAGACAAGGCGCGTTCCAATTATGTTAATCAAAAAACCCCGGGTAAGTTGCAGTATTATAGACAGCTCCGAAACAATACCAAGCATGCGATAATAAGGGAGAAAATTGCATATTTTAATCACATGTCTTTAAAAACCGGTGCAGATTTCTGGAACAGTGTAAAAAAACTTAATTTAACACAAAATAAGAAAATCGACTTACCTGACAACTTGAATAACGCGGACCTATTAAATAATTATTTTTCAAACTGTATTGGTAATACTAATAGTACTTCTCAAGAAAAAATTGATTATTACAAATGCAATAAACACGAAAATGTAACGAACGAGTTGAATTTTAATCTGATTGATGAGGAAACTATTTTTAAAATCATTTATAGCATAGGCACTAATGCTGTGGGTGAAGACGGACTATCAATTAGGGATCTTAGATTGTGTTGGCCTTATTGTATGAAGCCATTGATAAACATTATTAATAGTTGTATATTGAATAATACGTTTCCTAATGAATGGAAAAAAGCAATAATAATACCATTACCTAAAATTGTCAACCCTAGGGAAAACAGGGATATTAGACCAATAAGTATTTTGCCCGTGGTTTCAAAAATTCTGGAAAAGCACATTTGTAATCAAATTAATGATTTCGTATATTCTTTGAATATTATACCAGGTTCCCAATCTGGGTTTCGTAAATTTTTTAGTACAACGACAAGCCTTGTTAATACGGTTAATGATATAAGGAATAATGAGGAATCTAAACAGTTAACTTGTATGGCCCTTTTGGATTTCAGTAAGGCGTTTGACACTATTGACCATAGTATGCTTCTGGCCAAGTTGCATTACTGTGGATTTTCAGAAAGCTCAAGGGCGTTCTTTGAATCGTATCTTAAGGATAGGTACCATTGTGTTCTAATTAAAAAAAATGAATTATCCGAAAAGTCTAATTATTTAGCATTGACATCCGGCGTACCACAAGGCTCTATTTTGGGCCCTTTGTTATTTTCTCTTTATGTGGCTGACATGAAAGACTGTTTGGAGTACGCAAAATTACAACAATATGCAGATGACTCTCAAATGTACATTCCCTTTTCTATGTCAGATATACCTCAATCTCGAGACCGATTTAACGGTGATTTGCAAAACATAAACATATTCGCAAAAAATCATAATTTAACACTCAATGCATCTAAGTCTTGTGTAATATTTTTTGGAAGCACTAAACGTCATTTGCCGCACATTTCTACTAATTTCCAAGTTAATGTTAATAATGAAAATATTCCCATAGTGGCAGAGGCAAAAAATCTAGGTGTTATGCTAGACTCATGTCTTTCCTTCCAAACTCACATTAAGAATAAACTTAAAGGAGCCTATATGAGACTGAAAAATTTATACCATTTGAAGAGGGCATTGCCATCAAAGACAAAATATTTCCTTTGCGATACACTCATACTCCCATTATTGGATTATGGTGACATCGTCTATACTGACTCAATATCTTCCGCCCTGTCTAGGACAATTCAAAAATTACAGAATAGCTGTATGCGTTTTTCCTATTGTATACCTTACAGGAATCATATTACACCTTACTTGAATAACAATTCTATTTTAAATATGAGTAACCGTAGGAAATATCACATGTACAACTTTATCTATAGAATCTTGAAAACTGGACAGCCCCCTTATTTAAAAAATTTATTTCATATGTTTGGTCACCCTCATAACACTAGAAATACTCATCTTTTTAGGGTTCCTCAACATAGAACTATTAATTTTCAAAAATCCTTTTTGTATGTAGCTGCTCAAATGTGGAATAAATTGCCAAATGATGTGAAGGAACTTTGTCCTGGAAGGTTTTCGGTTTGTGTGAGGCGGTATCTTTTAAATGAGCAGAGTACTTGGCCTAGAAATGAAGGCAATTAATTAAATGAAAAAATGACTCGTAAATATCATTGCTGGTCTTGTTGAAATTGAAATTGATATTTATTATCAGCGATTTAAAAAAAACACTTTTCGCTTCTTCCTCCCTTCCCGCGCTCGGCCGGATGCTTCCTTGCCCGTTTATTATACTCGTTTATTATACTCGTTAGTATTTTATTGCAAATATTAGCTACTTATATGTATGTATATTAGTTTACTTTAGTTTATTATATCACGGGCTGTTCCACACAGGCGCATGAGCGTCTTGTGCTATCGGTTTTGAAATCGCGGTGCAGTCCGTATTACCGCCATTGTTTTTTTATTGTAAAATGTAATTCTGGATATGAAATCTCACTGGTTGGTAATAAATATTTTTTGAATTTTGAATTTGAATTTGAATTTATTTTAATACAGGTATTATGTGTCGAGTCACACTTTTTCAAATGCATTTAAATATTTGTTCATACTTAAACCAGAAAATTTAGGGTTTAACAAAAAATATTTAGTAAACAAAATTTAATGTTGAAAAATGGAACTTAAAACAGTAAATAAAAGTTAATCATAGTCAAAGTCAAAATAAGCTTTATTATCTAAAGACAGGTGTCTCCTTGACAAAGCAGTATTTAAAATAATGAAAATATATGTACGTACAGAAACAAAGTAGCTTAACCCTAACAACAATTTGTTAATAAAAATACACACAAAGAATCAAAAACCATAGCACATTAAAAGTTATCGCAATAAAATTCATTCAGACTATAATACGCTCCACCAACTAGCAAATTCCGGACTCTCTTCCTAAACAGTTTCAGAGAAGGAAGAGATATTAAATGCCTTGGAAGATGGTTTAAGATTTTAATGCTTTCGTTTCGTATATGATTGACTTTTTAATCAAGGCGGAGTGGGGTATTGGTAACAATAAATTAGTGACATTACGAGTTACATAAGATGGATTTTGCGAGGTAAAGTTCTGTTTATTTTTATGAATGAGAGTTGCCGTTTCTAAAATAAATAGACCATACAGAGTCAAGATCTTCTCCCCTTTAAACAATGGTCTACAGTGATCCTTGTTTTTTGCTGCACAGATATATCTAATGGCACGCTTCTGAAGAACAAAAAGAGAGTCCATAAGATACTGGCTACAAAACCCCCAAAAGCCTATCCCATATCTCAGTCTCGATTCAATTAGGGCAAAATATACATTTTTTGCCAATGAGTGTCCAAAGTCAATGGCAGTTACTTTAACTGCAAAGCAAGCAGATGCAATTTTTTTAGAAAGGGACAGAACATGAGGCTTAAAGCTCAATTCACTGTCAATTACAACTCTCAGAAATTTAGATCATAGAGACAAAATAAAATATACTTTTGCTGTTTGTTCTATTCCTAAAAATAAAATATCAAAAAACATGAATTTTAAAATTGTTAGATTAAAATTATGATTTAAAATTTTTCATTTATGCAACCCTTTCTTTGTATTTCTGATGTTTCTCATGATTTTTTAAAGCATACATTTTTATTTTATCATTTGAGGAAGAAATAGTGCGCTTCCCCTTCATTATGTCGTTAACATTTCTAATCCATATAAATGTATGAAATTTTGATATATAATGAAACAGCATTTTCAATACATCATGATTTTTGCATTTAAATACGGAAACGTCATCTTTACATAAATGCTTCAAAAAAAATCAAAATTGCCGTTACATTTAAGGAAGAACATATTTCTGGTAAAATAGTTGCAACCAAATAAATAAATTTCTGGAAGAATGAGTTAGAATGTGTTGAAGGTGCTAGGAGGGCTCTTGGAGAATAAGCTCGAACTTCAATTAGAAAGTATTCTTCTCGACTCCTATCACCTTCAATTAAGTTTTTTCTACACACTTCATATATTTGAATTCTCTTTATACATGATACATGGATACAGAACATTTTCCCTTAGATGTTTTATGTGAAGTTCCTTTAGGTGAAACAGCAGCATGGGAAGGTGATTCAAGAAAACTGCTACTTGGTTGAATAATTCCAGAAGTTGAAGCTAGTACAGTATCTTGATTTTCAATAATTTTACTGGATGAAGCAGGAATCACTTCTCCCGTTGCCATTTCCGAAGTACTTGATCCTGCAGAATAATTTAAAAAAATAATAAATATTTACAGTAAAACGCTTCTACATAATAATACACCAATCAACATTCAACATAAAATATTTTTAGAAATAATAAAATAAGTACAACATTTTCTTTTATATATTTTTCATAAATACCATTTTTAAAATTAACATACCATCAGTTTCGTTCTTTGGTAAAAATAATGTAGGAACAGCATCAATTTTTATAAGCGAGTTTCTTCGGCTTCCAATAAAAAGAGATTCTGGCCCAAAGTGTATGTGACACACACGGTATGACTTCCTAACCCTTTCTATCGACTTTTCTTGCAAATCATGTCTCCCAATTTTAATAAGCCAGATATTGTGTAGCTGAAATTAAAAAAACACTCACTAATGATATTTTATATGGTTTGTGAAACTCAGGTACAATGTTACATCATAACGGTGACACTAGAGCTGGGTTCGGGTATTAAAATGGAGTAAAACTGGATTTTCGGACACGCAATCTTGGAGCGTATGTGTCAAAATGTATAGTCGAATGATTCGGAGTTGTTGGGCCTGGGAACGACAGATTACTAACGGATTCAAAACAGGAAAAGTGTTTTTTTAAGAGAATTCGGACACAATGTTGGCTCAATTACAAATTTTATTAATGTTTTGTTACACAGTACCAGTGATCGATTAAATATAACTGGGTTACCGGCCTCGTCTACAACAGGACAATGTAGATATTTACTTATTTCCATATTTTTATAATCTTGGACTACACATGGCCACAACATTTGTGCATGTGACCCAAACAAAATTATAATTCTCAAGAAACAAGACACAAAATGAAAATCAAAAATGATACTTCTCGCTCGATTCTCAAACTACGCAGGCTCACTCCAATATCTTCCTTCTGCGAGGTGGAACTTTTGGAGTAAACTCTTTTTATCCCACTCTGTAATAGTCGAACGCTGAGAGAGCTACTCCATTTGCACAAAAAGCTTTACCCGAACAGCTGGAGTACTTTTAGGTATGCATGGAGTGAATGGCATGAGCATCCCGAAGGCGCCTTATGAAACCTTATAAGAATAGGATTCATAGTATGGACATAACATTGTACCTGTGTTACAAAAATTGTACATATTATTGCACTGATGCAGACTAGTATGCAGATGATAAAGAAACAATGAAAGATTGTACTTTTTGGAGTTGTTTTGACAAGAAATAGGATCCAGTTATTCCTCATTTTCAAACATCATGTCTTGCTCAAGAGTAAAAATTATATTCACAACCATCACATCAGACAGACAGACTATAGGAAATAGTAGCCCTTATTTTATTTTAATTTTATGTTAAGTAAGTACCTATTTGTCTGTAAACTTAAATCCAGTGTAATAAATAAGAATTATAACTCGGTCTATTCTTTTCTATTAAAATAAAAAACCAAATAGGGTGTATTTTGTGGTAAGAAAAAGCTTGAATTCATTCAAATAACAGATTTATATCAATTTAACTTTAAATAAAAGTCAAATGTGGGTTAGGATTGAACAGTTTGGATGAGTGACATGGTCAAAAAAATTTTAAATGTGTTTTTGTAGGTACTACACTACTATTTTTGTGTCATTTTTTAATATATAGCTATATTTAATTGTAAAACTTACCTCTGGTTCCTTGGGGAAGGTATGCATTTGGCACTCTTTATTGGTGTTTTTACAGTCAGGTACACAACAAAAATAAACCATTTTTATACAGTTTTAAAAAGTTCAGTTCAGTTTTCAGATAAAAAATCACACACACACACACACACACACAAATCAATAACTCAAAAATATGTAAGAAAATCTCTATAATCACTAAAATACCGACAAAAGCTCTCTCTAAATGCAACGATTAACGAAACACGAAAGAAGTAATAATAATGGCGTCTTCCTTCGTCCTTGTCAGTCCATGATTTTTAGCGCATGCTCAGTTTAAAATACTGCGTATAGCGCCCTTCTGCGACCTGTGTGAATTATTGTCAAGGATCTGTCATGCCGATAACAGTTTCCCGGGTAGCGATTTTACTAAATATACATAACGCCAGCACAAGACCCGCCTACCGTAATACGTCAGCTTTAAAAATCTCCGATATACTCGGCGCCAGCACATCGCACTAAATATACTGCGCTCCAGCACAGGGCTTGGTGGAAGCAGATGTATAGAAGTTTGGCCCAAGTGAGAATGCGTATTTTTGTGTGTTTATTTTTTTTTGTGTTAGTTAGTTTTTTGACATGCATTGGGTTAGCTTGGGTTAGTTTTTGTTGTTTCGAAAATAGGTGAAAGACTATAATATACCTGACGTGTTAGGATGGACGTGTCTTGTGCTAGAGTGAAGTTAATTTTGTAAAATCGCGTATACGTCAGGTATATTATAGTATTTTTTCACCTATTTGGAAATGCAAAGAATTTTTACATTTTTACTTCATGCAATGCTCTCCATTCGCTTCGCTGGCTGCGGGACGCAACCAACAAAAACTAATCCAAGCTAACCCAATGCATGTCAAAAATCAAATTAACCCAAAAGAAAATAAATACCAAAAACTTTCAAGGGACGCGCGTCGAAACCATTGCCTCGCATTCTCACTTCAGTCAAACTTCTACACATCTGCTTTCTGCTACCCAAGATGACACCAAGTCTTGTGCTGGAGCGCAGTATATTTAGTGCGATGTGCTGGCGCCGAGTATATCGGAGATTTTTTAAGCTGACGTATTACGGTGGGCGTGTCTTGTGCTGGCGTTAAGTATGTTTAGTAAAATCGCTCCCGGGTATGGCGGCGTAGCATCCCTTTGATGCCACGCTAAAAGACCGACAGGAGATGGAACGGACTGATGACACGCGGTAAACGCAGCGATGTCACGCGTTGCGGTTACGGGGTACCGTCCAGACTATACGCGACGAGGTTCGCGGCGGTGTCACGATACGCGGTCTTGT